>SNQJ01S0071953.1:42875-54069 GCA_010110895.2 Picea sitchensis | reverse complement strand
GTGATCACTGATGAAAAGGTAAAATACAACATGAATTGAAAAAAAAAAATATTGAGTGATAATCCATAAAAATGTAAAATGTTGAAATATTTTGGAAAAACTAATATTGAGTGATGACTCATAAAAATAATATTGAGTAATAATCCATAAAAATGTAAAATGTTGAAATACCTTAGCAAACAAATATTGAGTAATACCGTAAAAAGTATTACCTTAAAAAGTCGTCATAGCCATACATAGTTCAAAATATGCCACATGTTTTTCCACGTGTATGGAAATCGGAATAGGTGGCATGCAAAACAGATAAACATGTCAATGGACCAGAACCATAGTCTAACTAGTGCAAAATCTAACTACAAATGTATCCTATCTAGACCTAATAAAATGACAATAAGAAAACTAGAGATTTGGCAAACCCAGACATCCATCATGGAGGAAAGTGAAAACGAATGGTTGGCAGCATGTTGGGCAGTGACGCTTGGTAGGCTCATTTGACAAGGAGTCGAACAGGAGGTACATACGACGACTGAGGGCACTCTGGCAATGAAGTTGGTCCCCTATGTCCCGACGCATTTCAAAAATCAACTACAGATGATCCTACGAGAATCTACGTGGACTGAGCAGTTCTGGCCCTAAGCTCGCAATATTGGACGAGTCATGGGCATCTGAAGCTAGTTGTGCTATTGCTTCCTTGAATCATTTTGGAGGAATCTCCTCCTCATCCATGAAGTAATCCAAGTATGTCTCGGTGGTCCCATTGATCTGCACATTGATGTTTGGGGTTGTCCCCCTTGTTGAGTCTTCTAGCCAATGTGGAGGAATGTCTTCCTCTATCACACACCACCCAAAGTTGGTGCAGGATGGATAGGGGGGATGGAATTGACAATTGGTTCAGTTGGCACAGTGGTATCCTCCAGCCAACTAGGAGGAATTTCTTCCTCTATTGGACAACCACCTGAAGCAATCACAAGGTCATAATTTTGAGGCATTAGCCCCAAATTTCCAAGGGGAAGCTGAGAATCATCATTCCAATTTTTGTGAGGAAGTGGTGGGCCGACAAGACTGGTGAACGGATTGGGAGGCAAAAGGGAACCAAGGAAGGTCCTAGAAATTGGTGTCGGGCTACAAAGCTATAGTAGGTCAACCCACGTTTGTGTTTTCCCCTTTTGCATGGCATGCTATAAACACAACAGAGAGAGATGGTGAAATGAAAACAATGCTTAGGTACCATGGGGAAGAGAGAAATGATGGGGACGAAGGATGAGTGTAGATAAGAAATGGACACCAAAGGGGAAATGGAATCCATAGGTGCAGGAGCATGGCTGCAGTGGAGATAAATTTTAGGCAGGGAATGAAAAGTCGATTGCATATGCAGGATAAAATAACCATTGTGAAGTCTTACCTCCATTAAAACCATTGAGATGACAAGGAAAGATATAAAAATGTAATCTAACACAAGAATTGAATAAGAATAATACCAAGTTGAAGTTTGATATGATGATTTTAAATTTATATTTAAAATATGGGATACAAATTTATTAATGAAATTATTTAATAATTAAATTAAAAACCTTTGAACATAAGGTTAATATATGTAGTCAATTGGGTTTAGCTCGAGTGGTTTGTGATAAGGGGTGTTTCCCCCCAACCAGGTTCAATTCCCACAAGTGACATGTTGAGTTTTTAAATGAGCAAGCTATCAAAAAAGCCTCGACTTTCTACAAGATCTAGTTTACCCTTGGTACCATCCTTGGTTTACCCTTGGTACCATCCTTGAAATGACGAGAAGTTCTTGATGGGTTTCCTCAAGCTCTATTCCAAGTTAAAAAAAAAGATTAATATATGTAATGAATTTTAAAAAAACAATTATTTTCCAACTATTAGTAATTATTTAATCAATTATTTATATAATTTTAAAATTAAAATGAAAATGAAAAGAATTGTTCAATTTTTTTGTAACATAGTTTAATTTAATATTAATTATAGTTATTAATTATTTTTATAAAAAAAGAAATAAAAATAGTTAGATATAGATTCTCATATATTTTAGTTAAGAAAATAATTTGGTTACTTATCAATAAGTTTTATTATATCACATGGATATATATTTTCACCATTTTGATACTTTGATATTAATTTTAAAAATATAAATTAAGTGGAAAATATTATTATTTAATTAAATAAGTAAAAATTAAGAATTAAATAAAAAATATTTTAAAACATATATATAGTTTATTGGATAAATATTAAACGTTAAATTTTTAAATAAAAAATTAGTAACAAAAATTTTAAAATGCACATTATAAATTATATATGGATATATAATGCTCATAGTTTGTATCATGGTGTAATGTATATTTATAACAAAACATCATCAAAATTCAAGTTGATTATCAATGCCCTTAGAATGAGTATAAATTTCCATTTGCAAAGTATAAAACAAGATGATTTCCTTTAAATATTCTTAGAAAAAATATAAATCGTCATATGTAACTTATATATCAAGTAGATTTGTTATCAATTTCCTTATAATAGTATAGCTCATCATCTGCAAAGTTCTAGATGATTTGTTATCAATGTTCTTATAACAAGTTTAAATTGTTAAATGATTTGCTATCAATATCTTTAGAACAAGTATAATTCATCGTCTACAAAGTTCAAGATCATTTTATATCAATGTCTTTAGAACAAGTAAAAATAATCAGTTGTAAAGTTAAAGATGATTTGATATAAATGTTGTTAGAAAAGTATAATTCTAGGTTTCCTACTATGTAATACATCACATCAGTTCAAAGTTTCTATCTTTGTTGTAAAGGAAAAAATTCATTAGATTTAAAAAAAAAAACTTGGCCAAAACTTCCATTTTAATGTGTTGAACATAAACCAACGTTGTCATGTGACGTACATAACTAGACGTTGCAATTTGACCAACAAAAAAAAACGTTGCATCATGAGGAACATAGTAATTTTGCAATGTGACAAACATAGTAACATCACAATCTGAAAAACATATTAACGTCGCAATGTGTCAAACATAGCCCTGTCGTTGCAATGTGAAGAACATAGTCTTGTCGTCACAATGCAATTAATATAGCCTCGTATTCATAATGTGAAGCAAATATTATGTCATCATAATGTGATGCAAATATCTTGTCATCACAATGTGATGTAAATATCTTGTTGTTGTAATGTGATGCAAATATCTTCTTGTCACAATGTGACAAATGTAGCCTTTTTGTCGCAATGTGATGAACATAGCATTGTCATCACTATGTGATGAGCATAGTATTGTCATCACAATGTGATAAACATAGCCTTGTCATCGTAGTGTGACGAACATAACCTTGTCATTGCAATGTGACAAAAATAGCCTTGTCATCTCAGTGTGACAAACATAGCCTTGTCATCGCAATGTGATGAACATAACCTTGTCATCGTAATGTGATGAACATAGCCTCATCATCGCAATGTAACACATATCTTTTCATCACAATGTGACACAAATATCTTGTCATCGCAATGTGACGAACATAGCCTTATCATCACAATGTGACACAAATATCTTGTCATTGCAATGTGACACAAATATCTTGTCGTCGCAATGTGATGTACATAACCTTGTCATCATAATGTGATAAACATAGCCTCATGACCACAGGGATATGAACTTTTTGTTACATTGCGATGATATTAATACTATGTATTAATACATAGGCTATTTTCGACTTGGGTTATTTAATAAGTTTATGTATTAAGGCTATGTAAATTAATACTTTAATAAGTCTATGTTCAACCAAGGCTATTTACTAAGGCTATGTTTGACCCAAGCTATTTATTAATGCTATGTATTAATACTTTAGTAATGTATTACTAAGGTCGTTAAAGTCCTAATAATATATTGCTAAGGTTAGTAAGATCAATGTATTACTACTTTATTAGTGTATTATTAATGTATTACTTTATAATGAATCAATACTTTAGTAAAGTGTTTATTAATTCATTTGATGTATCAAATGTATTTTTCAATTTATTACTAGCATACCCCTGAAGCAGGGGAAAGGAAAGACTGAAGTGAATTGGGGTGGTTACATTGTTTAAAGATAGGGAAATAAAACATCGAAGTGAATTGGGGTGGTTACGTCATTTAAAGACCATGGGATTTTGTTTTTGGGAGGATTTAAAGTGATGTAGCCACAGGTAGTCAATGTTAAAAAATTTGGACTAGTTATTTAGATGCCCATTTTTAGTTCCAAGTACATTTAATGCATCTAAGGAGGCCTATACAAACTTTGTGTGAAACTAGGTGAATCAATCGATTTGAACTTGCAACAACAAAATAAACAAATTGATCATGAGAACAACAAAAGAAACAAACAGATCACGAGAATGAACTGGTTTTTTTTTATAACCCTTCATGCCACCACTAAATATTTTTAATTTACCTTAGATATATAATTGTTCTAGTGATTATGGTCAATAGAGGGGAGAAGGAAACATTGATTAGACTTATTGTAAGTTTCATTTGTGGCAATATAGTTTGATCAATTTAAGCAATTGATGAGTGTTGAATGAAAATACATCAAATGGGTATGAGGGAGGAAGAAAAAAAGAATTATTGCGCCCAATAACAACTTCAAACTGGGTATTTATTGTATGCCATATCACAATTAAGAATGTAAAACTTGGAAGGAAACACTACTCCGTCCAAAGACATTAACACAAAATATGTAAGTAGTCAGTGTGGACCACTCAAGCCATAGTGAATTAGTTAATCATCTTATCTAAATCCTGCATGTGATGACCTACAAGTGAAGAGCCCCTAGTTTGTAAATACTTGCAAACAAACTTGGTTTATTTCCGACCCTCACTTTGGATAGAGAACTGGAAGACATTTGGGTAAAATTCAAAACTAGATTCATGCATTCAAGACATATTGAGGTAAAATTTAAAACTGGATTCATGCACTCTTGGCATAAAAAATGTTGTTAAAACATTTCTCCAACTTACACATAAGGTTGTGGTGTAACATAAAATTCAACAATATGTTGGATATAGGCTTTGAGTTCCATTATCTCGCTAGAAACCATCTACACTCTTGGTGCAGTTGATAATTGGACCATAAATCATTTGAATTTTTTGTTAGTAGGACTAGAGTAATTATTCAAACTAAAAACCCTTGGGATCTTGTGCTTGGGTACTTGAAATGTTCTGAGATACTATAGAGTGATGTAATTGAACCTAGTGATGTCATACCATAAATAAATGTTCACTCCAAAAAATAAATAACATTATTGTAAACCCTTTAATTCAGATTCATGAATTTATCAAAAGAAGAAAGTCATAGGTATTGAAAAATTGACTAAAAAACAACAAAAGGCTAGAAAAATTTACATTGTACTCATTGAATAACTTCAATCAGTGACTACAAAAGGCTAGAAAAATTCACATTGTACTCATTGAATAACTTCAATCAATATGAATGCCCTTCATTTCTTTCTTTCTTTTTCATTTAATCCATGTCCCCGACTCCCCACCATTGTTCTCCCCGCATATACACGCTCACTCAATCTCTAGCTTTCAGAGTGTGAAAGGAAATTACCCAACGAACAAACATGCACATCTTATGGCCCCACCATTGTTCTCTTATCATATACATGATCACTCCATCTCTAAGTTTCACACCATGAAGGGAAATTATACATCCAGCAAGCAAGCACATCCTATGTGCGAGGGACTCTTGCCACACCATATTAATGGGCATGCATGGAATGATTGAAAATTGTACTAAGGAATTATAGACATGATTATTTTCTCCTTTCATTTAACTGAGCATGGCCACTATAAATAATTATTATAATTATTGTCATTAATCAAAATTGTTCTTTGGCTACTTAACCCCATAATTACATTCATGAGACTCTTCTTTGGATACTCATCACACATCACACATTATTTTCATCTGCAAGATATCACCACTTTGAACACCACTATTCGCCACAATGTTATCACAGATTATACAAATATCCCATATGAAAAATCCAATACCCATGCAATGCAAACTGAATGAATTTACTTCAAATATAGCATAATGAATAATAAATAATCTTCGCATTCATCATTACCATGGTTTTGTTTAATTTTTACCTCAACTTCCTCTGATTTCTTTCCATGCCCTAGCCATAACTAACATTTACTCATTGACATTTTTGGAAACCTTATTGGAGAATCCTTCTTTCCAAAAAAATTCCAAAATGGCCATGCGATGATTCTGGCTCTGATTTGGAATCCCCTAAAACAACTCTGCGATTTATTTGGAGTATGATTGATTTATCAAACCTTTTGCTGCTCCATCACATACCATTCATCATGTTGAGACAACCCATATTCACATTTTGGGAAATTATTGGTCACTTTAAATACTGTAAAGGACAGATAAATGTATAATGGGTCACAACAAAGGAGAAGGATAGTACAAAAAGAAAAGAGAAAAATGCCAAGATGGTCTGAAAATACTTTGAATACATTGCTTGCTTCAAAATTTTGTGCTTCATTATATCCATTTCATTATTTGATTCGATGAATTTGTGGGTTCTCTAATCTGTCAATTGTTGGTCTTATTCTATTAGACTTGCTAAAATCACGAGAGCATCTGACGTAGAACACGTGCATTTATTGATTTGGACAAAATATAATAGATAATAGAAGCTCGTGGACTATATTGAATTTGTTTTTGAATAGTGATTTCCTGTTGAAATATCCTATATTGACATGAATGGCTCACTTGATATTTCCATTTTCCTAAAATACATCTGCCTTGGATCCCAGCTTCATAAAGGAAAAGAGATTTGTTCCATGGTGACTACAACACTCTCTTTGTGTGATTCTTCTCCTCTTCCATTTCACTACATCAACAGAGCTAGCAAGAGAGGAGCCTCTTACATACCTCTAGATGCTTATTGGACCTTCGTGTTAAGCAAAGAAGGTGATTCGCTCTACCATTTCTTCAATATTCACATCTCTTACAGCTGGTTTAGTTAAGTTGATTGAAACTCAATAGGAATTCCCTCCTTTTTGAACTCTCTGGACATCTTATTGAATATAAAATGCCACGAACCCTGCAATCGTTGAGAGTGAAATATGAAAATAATGTGTCATGGTGCGCCATGCATCTGCATGAGAACAATCCTGAGTGGGCCACGTCGGGGAGAAGCGAGTCAGTGAAATAAAAAACACGTGGAAAGAGAGGATTCATGATTTTTGATTAACAAGTGGCAATGTTTTATGTACACTATGGATAAACAACGAAGGCCTCCAAGAGAACCTCCCCTTAAAAAACACTTTCAGTGTATTTACTATAATAATGTATTACTTTATTAGTGTATAAATAATTTAGAAATATATTAATTAATAATGTATTAATACATTACATTATGAATGTATCAATTAATTAATAAGTTATAATAAACAAATTAACGTAAATTAAAAATTTAATTTATACATCACATTAAAGTGATAATGTATTTTTTTTTGTGACTGGCGAAATCAACAATTAGTTGGGAATGTACTCGTGTGACATGTGGTCATGTTATGTGACTTCTACCAATATAACCTTCATGCATGCCAATGTTACCCCTCATGCAACACACAAGATAGGTCGAGAGTCTCGAACTGGTGACTTCACATAACAAAGTGTCTTAAGAGTACACTCCACCACTAACTCTTCTACACCCAGAGGGCTAATAATGTATTATTAATGTATTAATACTTTAAAAACATATTACTACTTTATTAATGTTTTAATGTATTAATACTTTAGTAATGTATTAATTAATAATGTAATAATGTACTAATTAATTAATACATTACAATATACATTAATGTATTAATGTCATCCATAGTCATGGTCATGGCTAGCCATGATAATATATTGTAGCATCCCTAGCCCCAAGTTGGGCCATGCCACACAAATTTCCAACTTTGATACCATTAAATTAAATGAAATTCTTCTCCCTATGCACAAAATTATATAGACTACAAAAAATTTACACATGGATAATAACACAGGAAAAACCCCATAACAAAAACAAAAAATTATACACACACTCATTAAATAAAATAAATAGAAGAAACTTATATTTTGTAAATAATCATCGACTGTGTGTAGACCTCAGACGTTCCTCCCATCCATGGACTCTACTATTCATAAACTCTCAGAAATAGGTCACCCCCGAGATGGGACTAAAAATCCACCAAAGAAGGCCTCCTAAGCCAGGCTAAGGTCCATTAATAACAACAAAACACAGACTTAGGTACCAACTCTAGAAAAAATCCTATGCCCTCTCATTCCCCACATTTTTTTCCCACCCCAAGAAGTGTGCCCCTTCTATGCTCAATAGTCCTTCGGTTTCCCCACTTCCCTTCTGGGGCTTCTGCAATAGGTCGGACAGGAAGTTTCAGAGCCTTGTAGCTACAACTTAAAACCTTGGGAAAACAATTCCCAGCAGTCCTCTCACCTTGAGAGAATTCTCACGGGCCTAACAACCTTCTTCTTCAATAGAACATAGGCCCAAAAAGTCGTCTCTTCATCTATATTCCTCAGGTTCTGGTTGAAAACAACTCCAAAGTACATATATGGATGGTAATGGATGTAGAGGTTAAGCATGAAAGGAGATGAGTGATGGTATGAATGATGAAGGAATGATGGAAAAATGAACTAATTTCCCAAAATATATTTGCATGCCTTTAACTTGACACTTGTCACGTTATGAACTAGCTTTAACTCCACTTGGTGACTCGTTCCCAACCTTTAAGAACTTAGGATAAATAAATATCCATACTTTGGACTTTAGGAAATATTATTATAATATTTCCTTGGACTTAAGACCCCTTGGCTTCACCATCTCATTAATTGTTCTCTTAGATAATGTACATTATTTAACCATCTCATTAATTTTTCTCTTAGCTCCTGTAGCTAGCTGAACCAACCAAGATTTCCCAAGCTTGCTTCTTGGAAAATGAAATATTTCCACCATATTAGGATATATATAACTATGAATAGCTCCTGAATCAATTAAAATAGCAATGGGTTGGTTGTTAATATTACCTTCCACTTCAATCATGTGGGACTAAAATACATCTTTCTTGTTATCTAGTGATGCATAGATCCTTGGTACATTTATGTCCATGTCCTCCATTGCATAAACCTACTATACATTTTGAACAGTCCTCGCTTTTTCACCTCTATGAGGGAAATCTATGTACATGTGATATCCCTCACAACCTCAACATTTCATTGGTTGTTGTCTTTGTCTTTTTCCCATTGATTTTTTCATTATGGGCACCTTGGAAGCTGGTTGTCCCTAAGAATTATTTTTGAAGAATGGTGGTTGGGTTCCCTTCTTCCTCTGCTCCATCTTTCTCTTCTTCTTGTCTTCCCAAGACTTTTGGAAAGTTGGTCTTGCTCTATGTTTATCATAGAGACACTTGGCTCTCCTTATAGATTCCTCTAGTGACTTGGGATGTATGGTCATACTCCCAAGCTCTAATAATATAATTTCATATTCATCTATGGTCATACTCCCAAGCTTGATTTAAAAGAACACCTTCATTTTTGTATCATAGTAGCGCTTGGTTAAGTAATTATTTTGAAAATACCTCTTGAACTCCCTCCTAGTAATCTTCTTCTCATAATTGTGTTGCACCTTCCCAAACTGGTGCCTCCACATTGATGTTTTTCCCTTGAGTTGGTAGATTGCAACTCTCCCTTCTACTTATGAGGAGTAATTATGTTACTGAAATTACTTCCTTATGAACAACAACCAGGTCTTTTCATCCTCATATTTCTTATGCTCACCATCAAAGGTAGGAGGCTTGATCTTATTCATCTCTCCTTATACCTCATCAACCCCAGACCTCCTCTTTTGATTCTTAATGGGAGATGGACTTAAACTACTGTGTGCTCTCTTGCATGAATTCATTGGCGAGTGATGATGATGCCTATCAACACTTCTTGATTCTCTTCTTTTATCATGAGACTTATGACTCCCTAAATTTCTTGATTCAGTCTCTTTATCCATCTTCTTCTCTATTATGTTCAAGATCTGCAACAACTTGATGTTGAAGCCATCTTGTTGCTCCTTGGATTTCATAAGCCTCTCATTAACAACTTTGTAACTTTGGACATATTTTTTCAGACTCTTTATGGTCTCCACCAAATTCATTGTAATGTCCCTAATCTGAATCCCATTTGTAGGGAGAAAAGTAATTGTCCAAATAGGTTGGTGAGCCATTGACAACAAGTGAAAATGTAATGAACATATAGGTTGGTGAACANTCAGACTCTTTATGGTCTCCACCAAATTCATTGTAATGTCCCTAATCTGAATCCCATTTGTAGGGAGAAAAGTAATTGTCCAAATAGGTTGGTGAGCCATTGACAACAAGTGAAAATGTAATGAACATATAGGTTGGTGAACAATTTTGGTTTTGCATGCACCTGAGTAGTGTGTGAGGTTTGTAACCAAAGGAAAAGGTGTGCACATTCCATAGTGTTGCGTTCACCTTAGATAGTGCGTGTGTATTTCACATCAAGGGAAGTTGTGCATATTTCACAATGTTGTGTGCACACAAATAATTGTGTGGGAATGATTGCAATGTGTGTGTGTATATATATGCTTTGAGGCCGGAGAGCCTATGTAACTATCGGGCTAGTTAGCCGGGACACAAATAGGCTAGTGTGCTTATCCTTGTAAAGTGTACCACACTCAAGTTCATAATAAAATAACATTGTTTCACAGAGACAGACTTAGAAGAGACGAGGGGGATGAACTCCACCGAAAAAGGGAAAAGGTGGGGGGAGGGGGATATTTTAATAATATTTCTGAAAAGTGTAATTTAAGGATACATTATTTATCCTAAGTGTTAGAGGGATGGGAAACAAGTCACCAAGTGACTAAATTAAATTTTGAGGGTGAAAAGTGTTGAGTGGAAAGCATGAAATATATATTGTTGGCCTTAGTGAAATTCAAGAAGTCACTCATTCGAAAACCCTCGTGTAGTGTCCCCTTTTGTACACATACCAATTTGTAGTGTACCAATTCACTACCCAGGTTTCCAAACCCCTCAATTACCATTCTATACATGAATGTTTACATAATTGATACAGGAATTATAACCACATGCATTTAACACAATT
>SNQJ01S0071953.1:10048-39686 GCA_010110895.2 Picea sitchensis | reverse complement strand
ATCTTCTCCTTTGTATCCAAGACCTGATTTATTACATGGTGGTCTTTGACTTTCCAATATCTCATCCAAGATTCTTGAGTTATTCAAGAATTTGTTTGACTTATCTACCTTCTTTCTAAGGTCAACAATTTCAGCTTCTAGCTCACAACATGACTCTTCCTTTTCATTTATTTGAATCTTCAATAGTTCCTCTATTCTTTTGGCTTCCTCAATTTGGGTCTTGAGATGAATAATGGTTTCAAAACTTTTTCTAATCTCATCATCTATATTCATGTCTTCTTTTCCATTCTTTAGTCTTGTGATATCTTCTTCCTTTTCTTCTAATTTAAAAATCTCTTCTTGTTCTTTGAGCATTCCCTTTAACTTCAAGATGTTACTTTGAATCCTTCTAAGAAACTTCTTAGTGTTATCCGAAAGATAGTTATAGTGCGTATAAAAATGATCACTCCTATACATGTATAAACCCTCTTCAATTTCTTTTTGAAGTTCTAATAGATTTTGTTCTATTCTTTCCATGGGATAACTATCATCAAACTTTACACAAATTGTTTCTAGATCAAATTATTCACTTGATAAAAATTCAACATCATCACACTTTGAATTATTGAAATCAAGAGTCTTGGGAGATTTTTTACCTTCATTATCTTCCTTCTTGCCAACACCATGACATGATTTTTTTCCTTCATTTGAAATGTCTTCAAGATCTTCCTTTGTGCTATCATTACTTGATTCTTTATCTTCACTTGAAATGTTTTCAATATCACATTTAGAAATAATACTTTCAAGAGTTTTTGATGATTCTTTACCTTTGATGATCTTGATGGAGTGGTCTTCAATTTCTTCCTTCTCCTTCTTGCTTTGATATGTCTCCTCTAGCTTTAGCCATAGATCCTTGGCGGAAGTGCATTGTCCCATGCTCTCTTNCTTCATTTGCTGGATAATAATAAAGGAAGGACCTGGCAATTTCTCTGGTGGATGTAGCCCACACTGGGTGAACCACATAAATCTGTGTCTCTCTTGTATTGTGTGTCTTCTATGTTTTGTTTCTGCATTTGTTTTATTTTATTGTTTCGCGGTCCTGTTTTTCAAATAAAAACCCATAGAGAGTTTAAAGTGGGAAATCTCGTGTTTTTTAAGGTAAAGGCCATACACAGTTCCCTGAAGTTGGGAAAGTGTTCTAAGTTAGCAGTGAGCTATTGTAGACCATTTGAAATCCTAGAGAAGATTGGTCTTGTCACTTGTATGCATGCAATGCCTACATCATTGTGTATTCATAATGTTTTTCATGTTTCATTGCTTAAAAAGTATGTACCTGATGTTAATCATGTGATTGATTGGAATGTGATTCAAGTGGAGCCATAAGGGGATTTACGAGTAAGACTAGTTTGCATATTGGACCGGAAATTCAAGCAACTTTGAAATCGAATCATGGAGTTGGTAAAGGTCAAATGGATGTCGTATGGTCTTGAGGATGCAACTTGGGAGCGCAAGGATGCTATGCAAGCTGAGTATCCTCATATTTTTGAATTTTTTTGAAGTCTTATATGTATAAGTGTATATAATGCACTAAGGACAATGCATAAATAAGGGGGAGGGGAATGTAATGTCCCTAATCCGAACACCATTTGTAGGACATGATGTAATTATCCATATAGGCTGGTGAGTCATTAGCAACAAGTGTAAATGCAATGAACATATAGGATGGTGAGTCACTTTGGTTTTGCATGCACCTGAGTAGTGCGCGAGGTTTGTAACCAAAGGAAAAGGTGTGCACATTCCATAATGTTGCGTGCATGTGGATTGCGCATCAAGGGAAGGTGTGCATATTTCACAGTGTTGTGTGCACAAAAATAAGTGTGCGGGAATGATTGTGATGTGTGTGTGTGTGTATGTATGTATGTATATGTTTTGAGGCCGGAGAGCCTGTGTGATTATTGGGTTGGTGAGCCAGGACGCAAATAGGCCAGTGCACCTATCCTTGTAAATTATACCACACTCAAGTTAATAATAAAATAACATCGATGCGTGCATACTAACTCAGACGAAAATAAACGGGGGACTGAACTCCACTGAAAAAGGGAAAGGGGGGGGGGATATTTTAATAATATTTCTGAAAAGTGTAATTTAAGGATATATTATTTATCCTAAGTTTCTGAGGGATGGGAAACAAGAAAGAAAGTGGCTAAAGTAAATTTAGAGGGTGCAAAGTGTCAAGTGGAAGGAATGCAATATATATAGTTGGCATTATCATAATTAAGGAGGTCACTCGTTTGAAAACCCTAGAGATGAAATTTCCTCTAGGAAGGAATCACGTATTTTTTGTAACTTATTGTAATTTTTCTTAACCTTATGACTGGAAAATTCTTGGTATGATTGAATAAGTGGGTTTTGAGGCCCATAGGTTATCAAAGAAGTGGGTTGTCAGGTCTGTAGTTTTTCCAAGAGTCGGGTTGTCAAGCCCGTGAGCAATATATTCAGGTGAGACATTGGCTAGGAATTGTTCCCTGGTGCACTGGGCATTAGTTGCAGTGTTTTGAGACTTCCTGATATGGCCTATTGATGAAACTCTGGAAGAGAAGTGGGGAAACCGAAGGACCCTTGAGAAAATAAGGGGCACACTTCCTGGGGTGGGACATGCATGTGGGGAATGAGGGACTCTAAAATAGTTGTTGCAGTCAGCACCATGGACTAAGAAATTTTGTTGTTTGGTAGACCATAGATTGGCACTAGGAATCCTTTTTCCCTTGTAGAGTTTGAGCCCCAGCTCAGGGGTGACCTTTTGCTGAAATATTATGAGCAACAATGTCTATGGCTGGGAGGAACATCTAAGGCATGCATGCAGTTGGTGACTTTTCATAAAAGATAAGTATTCATATTTGTTTTTATGTTACTGTGTGCTTATTCATTTGTATCTATTATGATCTATACTTGCATAGTGCTGCATATGAATATTGGTTGTTATTATGTTAATGTTTTATTTTCTATAATTGTGATGTGAGTATTTAGCATAGTATTCGTATATGCCAAGTATTTTAGTTGATAAGTAACTTTTGTTAAGATAGTCCTGGTAAATGGTTAAGATCTTCATGTGGGAGGCTAAAGGTATTGTGTGCACAGAAAGTGGTCCATGTGCACAAGTGAATAGTTTCGTTGTGTGCGTTGGAATATATTCTATGCACTCGGGAAAACAAGATGTGCAAGGAGAATCATGACAATTATCTATGTTGTGGTATTCATATGCTCCGTATGGTTATGTGCATAATAGTGTTCGAATGTTTGGAGTGGTCTTACGTTCTATAATGTCGGTGTGATCAGTATGATTGAGCGTACAATTATATTCCAATTTACTTCGTCTGCATAATTTTTTGTTAAAATAAGTAAGTTAGTGTGGAACAACTCAACTTGATATTGAGCACATTACTTCAAGTGGTATTGCGTAGACTGAAGTTTAGTATAGAATCTGCGCAGTGGGTTTTTGGGTAGCATTTATTAGTAGTATGTTGAGAATGTTTCATTTTGGTATCAAATAATACTTTTGGATAAGTGTGTGATGTGGCCTAGCCAAGGGAGGTTGTGTACGTTACATTCATGCTCTCCTCCTTTCCTTCTCTATGCCCACTGGATTATGTCCCTTTATTACCCATGCTAATATACAACCCTCTTACTTCATCTTCATGGCTATAGGTTCTCTGAGAATATTCCATGCCTCTAGTCTCTTTTATGATCCTGTTATTTTGTATTTGTGTCCTTAGTTATGTAAAATGTGCAGGCAATAGGATTTGTTAGACTAAATAATTTAACGAATCTATAAAAGCATGCACCATTCTACCCTTTAAATGCATAAGAAATATTCTTTATATTTTCTTGTGAATTATATATCTTAATTGATATTTTATGAGAGCATATTTTGACTCCTCATTCCAAGACCTTTACAATTACTACTTTATTTCTCCATTCTAAGTTACGAGATGAAAGTTATGGTCATTTGAGCCTTACTCATTTATTCCTTTTATACTTTTTTTTTATTCTAGGTGTAATGTCAGCCTTGTTCTTGCATCCATACATTATCTCCTTTGGGATTTTGTTAGAATATCAATTGTATATCTTCATGACCCAATATTGAACAATCTTACCAAGTTTCACCTTTATCTGAGCTTCAGGTTGCTAGATATAGCCTGTGAAGTTTAAGGCTAATTTATCTTTTTAGCTTTGAATGTTACAGGTTCCTTTTACGTATTTCTGTGCATTTATAGGTGTCCATATTTATGTTTTAACTCCAGGGTTGTATTCAATGGCCAAATATATTTCCATGGACTACTCTTGTGCCTTAATCCGGCCCCTTATTGGAAATTTATGGTCCTTGGAAGTTAACTTGATCTAAAAATTTACCTTGCACTATTTAGCCCATAACTTCCTCATATAAGCTTTGTTTGAAAAATTGTTTACACGATGATAAATCTCTCCTCGAGAACTTTATTTAAGCTGAAAATATTGTATGTGGTGCCTACGACACTTATAGTCTAAAATTTTAGAAGCTCTAAAAATATTGTTTATATCTTCAAAAATAACTTGCAAGAACATGACCTGAGAAAACACGGTAATTTTCTGAGAAAAATAATTGATTTTTACTGAGATGGACATTGATATGACTTTCTACATATAATTGGCACCTCGTAATGATTCCATGTCAACCTCCCAGTCTACCTGACCCTACATCATCAGCCTTCACTCTCTTCTTTCTATCTTTTTCCTTTTACATGGGCCTTAAAATTCAATAAAATAATATACTTTACGGTCCCACCTACGTAGTTGGCAATTTTTTACCATGGATCAGACAGGGGTCCCACATTGACTATAAAATTCCCATGTGGTACATTTTTATTGGTCACAAGGATGGACAGGTCCCATCCCGCACCTTTTTCTTTGGTGCGCATAAAATTGCATGTCTCCCTAATCTGACGGTTCAGATCGAGCGAGATCAACAACTGAAAGGACATGTCACACCCCAAACATGCCTGAATTTTAACAAAACCTTGGGTTGTGATAAGGGTTTTATCATGCTACATGGCATGATCTAAGTGAAGTAGCATTGTACAGGGTCTAGAAGCCAAAACCACTTCACCCCCACGCGACAGTGGTTTATGGTATCAACTAAAACACCTATGCACCTAGCTCCCACATTTCCTCCCACCATGCCACCCATTTCCCATGTGCACTTTCCGCCATGGAACTCCATGTCACTTCCACGTCACCTCCATGTCATATTGACATCATATACGAAAATATACCCAAATGTTTCCAAATTTTCCCAATTTTTGAATTTCTCCAAAAGCTCACAAATTTCAATTTTCTACCCTAGTCGCCATGGAAATCAATAATTAAGCTTATTGAAGCCAAATTCGACCCTATAACCGGTCGATTACCTACACGTATGACTAATGAGCATTTTTGGGAACAAATTTCAATCAAATTCACTTAGAAATTCAAGATTTTTTCCCAATTTCTCGATGGCCACTTTGAAATTCTACAATTCGACCAATTATAGTTTTGAAAATGCCGAGACTAAGATTAAAAATTAGGAATTTTTTAATCCTGACTAATTTTCCTCAATTAATCGTGAAATTGGGGAAATTTCACTGTAGTAATTTCGACAAACATATTACTGACATCCCTTTCAAACATTATATCAAACAATTTGCATGCAGACTTTGAAAACTGAGCTTCAGCCCTTTGTCTATGGCCCATATAGGCTCAATGTTGAACCTATGGCTATAATACCACAATGTAGCATCCCCATCCCCAAGTTGGGCCATGCCACATTTTTTTTTCCAAATCTAATACCATTAAATTAAATGAAACTCTTCTGCATATGCACAAAATTATACAGACTACGACAAATGTACACATGCATAATAATATAGGAAAAAAAACCATAATATAAATACACAATTATACACACCGTAATTAAATAAAATACAAAGAAGAAACTTATGTTTTCTAAATAATCACCGACTTGCTGCAGACCTCAGATGTACCTCCCATCCATAGACTCTTCTCCCAGCTTGAGGGTGACCCATTGCTAAGAGTTTATGTGGAAATACACAATTATACACACAATAGTTAAATAAAATACACAAAAGACACTTATCTTTTGTAAATAATCACCGACTAGGTGCAGACCTCAGATGTACCTCCCATCCATAGACTCTCCTCCTCATAAACTCTCAGTAGAGGGTCACCCTCAAGCTCGGACTAAAACTCCAACAGGGAAGGCCTCCTAAGCCAGGCTAACATCCATTAATAGCAACAAAACATAGACTCATGTGCCAAATCTAGCAAACAACCTACGACCTCTCATTCACCACATGCATGTCCCACCCCAGGAAGTGTGCCCCTTCTCTGCTCAACAATCCTTCGGCTACCCCACTTCCCTTATGGGCTTCAAAAACATGTCAGGAAAGAAGTCTCAGATCCTTGTAGCTACAACTTTAAACCTTGGGAAAACAATTCCCAACAATCCTCTCACCTTGAGAGAATTCTCATGGGCCTAACAACCCGCTTCGTCAATAGCACACGAGCTTGACAAGCCACCTCTTCAGTTCTATTCCTTGGGTTATGGTTGAAAAAAACTCCAAAGTATAGGTATGGATGGTGATGGATCCAGAGGGTGTCTATCATAGGTGAGGAGGGATGTCCTGAATGATGAAGGAATGATGCAAAAATGAACTAAGTTCCAAAATATATATTTGCATGCCTTTAACTTGACACTTGTCACCTTATGAACTAGCTTTGACTCCACTTGGTGACTCATTCCCAACCTTTAGGAACTTAAGATAAATAAATATCCATACTTTGGACTATATGAAATATTATTATAATATTTCCTTGTACTTAAGCTCCCTTAGCTTAGCCCTCTTTCCTAAACCCTTAGCCCCCTTTCCCTTCTAGTGGAGTTCTATCCCCCCATACTCTTTCGTCTCACTGGGTCTGCACTAGTGATGTATTTTATTAATATCATCGAGTGTGATTACATATTACAAGGATAGGTTCGTTGGCCTTTTAGTATTTGGGCTCTCCATCCTATAATCACAGAGGCACTCTGACCTTAAAATACATATACAAAGATGCTCTGGCCCAAAATATCCTAGCTCACCAGCCTATATGTAAATTTACATTTACATTTACAATTGGAGTTTGGCCTAGGGTATTATATCTACAAACAACAATTTTCAAACACAGTTAACCATTAGAAATCACACTCAACCATGATCATGGTCAACTAAGTTCAACCACAGTGAAGGTCTAGGGAAGTTAACCATGGTCATGGTCAACCAAAATTAACAATGGTCATGGTAATCCAAGGTCACCCACTATTAACGATGGTCATGGTCAACCAAGGTCAACCATAATTATCAATGGTCATGATAAAACATAATTAACCATGTCAACCATAGTCAATCTTTCCTTCCCAAAGTCAACCAAGGTCTATCAAAGTTAACCATGGTCATGGTCAACCATACTCAACCATGATCATTATCAGTTAATCTATTAATACTTTAATATTGTATTATTAATGTATTACTACTTCAATAATATGTTTATTAAGGTATTAATACTTTAGTATTGTATTTATTAATTTATTATTTCTTTATTATTGTATTAATACTTTAAATTAATGTTTTAATGTATTAATACCTTAGTATTAGTGTTTTAATATTAACATTGATATTAATATTAATGTTTTAGTCTATTAATAATATTAACAAATACATTACCAATATTAACAAATATATTAACAAGTTCAAATCTAGAGGGGGGTAGGGTATGTATACCTCTGTAGACTTTATCAGACAAATCGCACTGGGTGGAGGGGGGTCCCTTGTACCACAAACAAGGGGGTCTCATACACCAATTTGGTGTTTGGCTTGGCCATGACCTTATAAATAGATTATATATATATGATTAATAATATCTTAATGTATTAATTGCTTAATATATTACAGTATACATTAATGTATTAATTACTCAATACATTACAATATACATTAATGTATTATGGTCATCCATAGTCATGGTCAACCAAGGTTAACCATACTTATCCATGGTCATGGTCAACCATAATTAACCATGTAAACCATACTCAACCTTTCCTTCCCCAAGTCAACCAAGGTCTACCAAAGTTAACCATGTCATGGTGAACCATAAGAAACCATGGTCATACTCAACCATAATCAACCATGGTCCTTCTCAATCTACGTATTAATGTATTCCTCCTTTGATAATGTATTTATTAAGATATTAATACTTTAATAATGTTTTAATGTTTTAATACATTAATATTAATGTTTTACTATTAATAATATTAATAAATACATTATTAACAAGCGTTGCATGGAAGCATAGTCCCTGTCGGGTTGGAATGGGAATAAATGCAGAGGTATGAAGGGACTGTAGGAGAATGAGAAGCATGAAGTACCAGAGACACATGGAAATTGTCGTGGACATGTGGCAAGCAGCAGGCAAGACATGCGGTATCCATGTAGAAAAGGACACGTGGCACTCTGTGACATGTCAACCATAAGACATTAGGTTGCTACATGACTCTGAGAGAATGTCACTCTGGGAGTTTTCCTTCCAGAACAAACACAGTTCCCTTGATCCAAATGGATCCAGAAAGGCCAAAAATTAGAAGTTCTTGGATTCAAGCGAAACCAACGCCATTGCATAGGGATTGTCATGTCAATTTCGACAATATATTTTTTTTTTTCCAAAAATGGACTCCGTGTGGCGAAGTTATTGCAATCTGAAGTTTAGGTCAAATTGGAAAAAAAGTCAAAGTCAAAGTCAACAATCTGTACTGCTGATGTTAGCAGTATGTCAGCAGGACAAGTGGCAGATGATGTCAACATGACATTATGATGATGCCAACATGACACATGGCATCACCAAGACGTGCCATGTGGTAGTCATTTTTGGCATTTTTAGGGGTTGATTTGGACCAATAAAAATTGGACATGTGGCACTGTATGGACATGACACGTGGCAGTTCGTACATGACATGGAACCAGTGGTAGCATGACACGTGGTCAGTATGGAAGTGATGTGGAAGGTATGGTGATGACATGGCATCATCCGATTGAACCACATGGCAAGTACGACGGTGGCGTGGTAGGTATGATAGTGATGTGGTAGTGTTGACTGGGTGTTACACCTCAAAATTGATCACTCCAATGATGATCTATTATCTTCATCGTCAGTGTTGCAAGTGTCGCATTTTGGCCTCAAGTGTTGCAAGTGTCACAAACATCATACTACCATCTTGCATATGTCGTGTCTTTAACGACATCACAAGGACACTTAAGACACCCTCAAAGACTGGTTTTAGGAAGAGAAATCATTTGATGAAGAGTACAAAGCATTTTCCATGAAGAAAACCACTAAAAAATTATTTTTGGAAGGCAACACTCCCCTACCCACTGTTAGAAAGTGTCGACGCTCCTTAGCCTTCTTTGGGGGAGCGTTGAAATTCTCTACGCACCCTTTTGGGGGAGCGTTTCCCTTTCTGAGTGAATTTTGGTTTGTTGAGATAAATCAGGGAAGAATCCCCTCAATCTCTGAAGTTGGTTGGATTCGAATTTGAGGTCAAGGCATGATCTCAGGGAAGATCCACAACTGAAGGAGGAATCCTCAACTTATCCCAAATATCTCTCAAGTGGTTGGGTCTCTCCAAGATTATATAAGGAGGCATTCTCATGGTGAAAGGGACATGATAGAGATTGAGAGATACCAAACTTATGATCTCATGAGTGGTATTGATATGGAGATAATTGTGGAGTATTAAATTTATGATCTCATAAGGGAGATATCATTGAAGCATCAACATTCTGTGTGGATTATTTGAGCAAGGGTTTGGACAAAGAGATCTTGGTGAAGTGGTTGCACCTACATCCATGGTTGTAAGCATCTCACTTTGTTTTCATTAATATAAATATATGCTTGGCCTGTTTCCTTTAAAGTTTGCGTACATTTCATGAACTTGTTTATTTTATAGATCCATTATGAAGCTAATCATAGTAGAGTAGGAAGTATGTCTCATTGTTGTTTCTCATTATATTGTAGGACCTTCTGAAGAACTTGGAGATCAAGATCAGCCTGGATCGAGCAAGGACAAACGTCGGTAAAAAGGTATTTACTCTTCTTCCTTCTTCTTTTTTGGATAGTTTAGCTTTATGAAAAGGAAATTCAGTGTCCACAATAGCACTTTTCTGTCTTGGTCATAGGGGTCTAGTATCCAATAGAGAATCCACTTGTCTGCAAGGGGATTTCTCTGTAACACTGGGCAGCTAACTGTGTGGTGACTGGACCAATGTGTCAATAGTACAAACCAATCACAGGGTGACATGTGGCCCAATTATAGGGCACCATGCCGCACCATGGATTTGACCAAGGTTGGCTAGGTAAAAAAGTTCATTCCGCCTTCGAAGGATTCGAATCCCTAACCTCTGGGTTGGGAAACGACTTAACAACCAAGGGTTAACCAACTCCACTACACGTGGGACTTGTTAGTGATATGGTGGAAAAGTTGTTTGAATTAGTATGTGGCGAATTTCAAGATATGCCTTGGTTGGCGGGAGCCATCCCCGATCGGCCAAGGGCTAAAACCCAAGGCTTATACCACATGTGGAACGCGTGGAGCTTAAGGGCTTGGCCACATGGTCCAAAGCCACAAGACCAGGAGACAAGACCAAAGGGGGCCAGAGCATGTCATCCAACCCACGGCCACATGGAAGATCCCACATGACCAGGGGCCTGCGAATAGGGGGTTGCACCCTGAACGTTTTTCCAAGTGGGTTTTTTACCCTATAGTTTGGCATTTAAAAATATTTTTGTTGATTTTAATGGTTTTTGGGCCATACCTTGGTGGATATTAACCCAAATTGAGTGCCACAAAAGGTGGGTTGTTTGGATTTTAGTCCTCTACCTCATGGATATATAAACCAAGCCATTGTGGAGTTTTAAGCAGGTAACAAGTAGTTTGGAATAAACTGAAGAATAATTTGCAAAGGCCAAGTTATCTTGTGCAGTGAAGCCAAAAGAGTAGTTCATATTTGGAGGAAATTTTTGGGAGTTCTACTCCACCTTTTTTAGTCCCATCTATTACGTCAGGTTCCCGATATAGAGAAGAATACAACTAAGTTGGTCAAATACCTAAATGATGTAATTTTGATGCATATTTTAAGCATTGAATTTTAATAGAAAAGCCTCCCTCACTGAAGACAAAGGCCCAAAGATGTAGGCAAAATTGCCGAACTCCGTTATCAACTTATGGTGTTCAATCTGTTGATGGCTTTCTTCTTTGTGTTTTCTACTATTTCTCTTCATTATTGAAGTTTTTACCGCTTATATATATTCACATGCATTGTCAGAAAAGGTCTTGATAAATTCGAAATCAAAGTGTAAATTGCTAAGCACCGATTTCAGATCATCCCCCGAAGCCCAGAGCCCCGAAGAGTCGGAGTCCCGAATTCTCGAATTAGTTAATCATAATATTATATTAATATCAGGTCAACAGTAATTAGCGAGAAAGTCACTTTGTGAGAAATTTGTTCCATCACTAAATATGGCTAGGGGAGTTCTAAAATTGGCAAGCTGGTAAAACTTTAGCAGGGATGCTAAAGTGCCAAGGTTGCCAAGATCGCACATTGGAAACTGATTGATGGCTCACATTCATTTTGGAAAGAGAAGGCGCCTGAGCGTTGATCTCCTAGAGAAATTATGGCATTGAAACCATTTAGTTTTTGAAATTATTCTCATTCTAAGTATACTGTGTTTTTCATAATCCATATTGCTTTTATTTTCCTAATAAGATTCCGTAATTTTTCCTATTACCAGTAGTGAAGCAGATAGCTACTAAAAAGCAGAGATATCCCCATCACTTGTAACTTGATATATTGTTGGAGTTTGACTTGCCATCTTGGAAATTTTCATTCCTACATTGTAGGTTTTATCTCTTTAATGTATTTATGAAATTCATTTATAATGATCTTTGTATACTTCCAACTGACTTTCATCCCAATATTTAGAGTTAACTTCAATTTCCATAGTCAATTTTTTTATTTTTCCCATGGACAAAGTAAGAAACATCCATTTCATTCTATTAAATAGATCATCAGATGGCATGTTTGTCTCTATATGTGTTAGGATAAATAAATTTATATGTGGTGGCAAAAAAACCCATATAATTGTTTTTGAAAATGTGTTCATTGTCGAAGATTCTTTGATCTTCTGGTGTGACCTCTGTGTTTTCTAGTGTTTTCTATATATTAACACACACCTAAGATGATTGTTTATTTTCATGATTTTTTAGCTCATTGAAGTTAATTTAAACTATGTGAAAAGAAGGCATCGAGATAGAGGAAGATGCCCTTTTCCTGAAACTTTTGACCATGAGAAGCAATCCCACTTTGCAGAGGTTTATATGCAATTTCTCTCCAGGAAGAGGGCATCTTTGTAACATGCCTATCTAACTGAAATATTTGTAAGAATTAAAATATTTGTAAGATGCCTATGATAGTTCAGTATAGTACCAACTGATATATTTTTAACATGTCTATCCAGTTGATTGTTTTTTGGCAATGATAAAAAAATTTGAAGTTTTTTGTTTCTATGGATATTCTTGAAAATGTATTTACAAGTTTGTTGACCCTTGAATCTGTTAGGACCGAAACGACAACCTAACGAGGATGTCAATTCTACTGTGTTTTTATAGATGTGGTACTCCTCTTTAATTTTTTCCTAGGGCGTGTATAGTTCAAATGTGGAACTTAGAGAAAGTATGTCGTAATGACTTAAAGAAACACAAAACGATAGAAAATGTTTTTTTTGTTTTTTGAAATAAAGGTTCTTGGAAAATAAGACCGGGAGTCACACACATTAAACATTCAAATTAAATAAACAAAATTTCCTGACATCCAACATAGTTTAAGATAAATATTTATGAGAACATAAAAATAAAAGAAGATGATTGGCATGCATAAAGAGACCTAACTTTGCACTTTGAATACAGGGTTACAAGGCACCGTTGAGATTGTTCCCAAAATAGTTTTCTCTGAAATTTCTCAAAAACTAATAATGTCTCTTACATATTCCTCGAAATTTAAATGTGTTTTTCATATAGATCTGGATTGGGGCTCCCACGGACCATAAAAAAGATAAGTACACGAAATAGGATTGTAGAAAGAAGAAGTGGGCAACGGTAGACAACGAGACTTGAAAAGAAGAAATTGGAAGTTATCAGTCTTTGGTTAGACATTTCTATTTAAAGAGGTGGAATAACTGGATTGGTAAAGAAAGAAGGATGTGATTAGTATAGACTTACTATGATGGTATCTCTCTGCCCTTTTTCTATTTGCTTGCTGATGCCCTTTTATTGCTCTCGTCGACAGTTACTGGAATCATGCCAACCGCTTGTTGCCCTTCGTCGGTGAGCTTGTCGATTTCCCTTTGGAGAAATTCTTCAATGTAGCTTCTCATGGGGGACACGTTGATCTCATGCCAGATTTTTATATTGAAAAGATTGCTTTCGATCGATAGAAATAGTATGCAGAGCCTATTCAATTTCTTGATTTTTTACCGAATAGTCCACTAGCTAGTTGTCCACATCATCCTCGTCATATTCAAGGATGTTGTAAAAAATTTCTAAAGACAACCCATTAAAAATATCAATTTGTTCATTGAAGGATTTCTTGGTTAAGAACAAGGAGTTGAGTATTAATTTGGGGTCTTGGACCTCGTTGGTACGTTTGACTAAGTCTATTTTGGTCATCTTTTTGAATAATTATTCTTTCTTTGATACAACTTGTTCACATGATAGGACAATGAGATTTAGGTTCTTAACTTTCTCTTTCCATCATGCATTTAATTGTTTTATCCATTTTGGGGAGGGGAGATCTTCTTCTCTTCTTCTCATTTCTATCATATTGGTGACTTTGATGCCAAAAGGGATGATTGCTTCTAGATAGAAACCTTCTTCATTTTTAAATGTGCTTGCAAATATTCCTGGAGGGCATGTGCCCTTGTTCCAAAGGAAGTTATACTTTTTGATGTTTCCCAGGCTTCAATAATTAGCTCCATTATTTTCTAGATATTCTTCTCCACATATCCTCTACATGATGTGAGGAGGTTGGAGGATGCTTTTAACTTGGCTGCAGGGATGGCAGGAACGCTTATTTCTAAAGGACTGGCAAGTAATGAGATAGGAATCAAATCTTCCTCCAATTCCTTGTATTGATCCTTTAGTTTGGCATTCTCTGCCTCAAGGCCTCCAATGGAATCAGCAAGAGAATCTACGATTTCTCTGTGAATTCGAGAGATTTGGGATGGTTGCATGTTCCTAATGTTAATATCTGAACAAGATTTCCCTTTCTTATTTCTTACATCTCTCTTTTCAATAATTAAATTTTTAGATTTGTTGTCAAAAACAATGCTCTAGAATACAAAGGATTCATCTTCGTAAAAAATCTCAGCCTCAGCTATTTCCATTAGAAGATTATGGTGGATCGTGTCCCCGAGATGATCAATGTTGGGGAATACATTTTTGAGTTCAGTCTCAAGTTCCATGTCTTCAAGGGGGAATACATGTATATCACTTTTAGTTCCGGGCTCTTTCGCTTCTTGCACAACGTTTTTAACCTTCTTCCTCCTGGGAATCTTGTGAGAACTATCAATTTTACCCAGAGGAGGGTTCTTATCTCCTCCTCCATTTGAAAAATTGTGGGTTGTTTTCTTATTGGGGTGGGTCGTTGGAGTGATGCTTCAGGATGTCGTACTCTTAGGAGTGACAGTTAGGGATTGGACATTCTTCTCACTGAGGCCTTTTCCCTATTGTTTGTATAATCCATTGGTGCTTTGCAATGTATTTAGGTCACCAACGTCAGGAGAAGGAGTGTTCTCATCATTGTCTCTATCTTCGTTCATGAGTGTATGGATAAAAGAATTGTTGAAGCCAACTGCTAGTAAATGTTCTTAAAAAATCCCATTAGGGTCGAACCCTCTTAGTATTTCAGTATATCTTAGGTTTAATTTGTTGAAATGGCCTACGAATTCATCAATCTTATTGACATTCCTGAACATGAAGTCCCCGACTCTCCAAGGAAGAGGAATGATTTTTTTTTTTCTCTTCTCATGGAAAAAATGCAACCAGTAGTTGTATTGCCTTGCTATTTCTGTAACAAACATTTTGTCTGTAATGTGACATCGAAGGAAAGCAGGATTTTCCTTGGAGCCATAAATCATTATTACACTGTAATTATCCATTTCCTCAAGTGTCCCCTTCCTGTCCAAAAACTTGGTTTCCTGGTCAGACATCCAGGGAGCATCCTTTCCTAACAATAAATCTTTGAAAACTGAGACAAAGTCATTAAAAACCTCATAAAAACAATGGGAGGCCTTGTGCCTCCATAAGGCTTGGTACCAAAAGGTTACTGGGTTGAATTCACAGTTTACCTTCTTGGACACAGACAATTTTGGAAATGGACAGCAATGCGCTATCGCGAAAACCAAGTAGGATGAGATATAAAATTTCTTCTCATGTTTGAATCGTGACAATTGGGAACAGATTTCAATGGAAATCATCTTCACCCAATAAAAAATGGCTTGTTCCTTGACTGTGAAATACAAAATATAAATAATCATGCGGGAAATGCTTGTTGTGGGTTCCTACCCCATTATCCTCATAAACAGGTAGGCAATTTCCTGGAATGGATTTCTAAAAGAACTAGATTGCAACCTTGTACTATCTTCAGGAACTGCCATCGGGTCTTCCAGGAACTCAGGTAAGAGGTCCAACCCGTTATCATGCTTTTTTAGGAATTCCTTGCGGTCTTCTCCTATGAAGGTCAATGTTGGCTCTGGCAATCTCAACATCTTGTGGAAGACCTGAGATGAAAAAGAAACAGGAGAGTCGTCCTGCAGTGGAATAATTCTTTGGATTGAAATGTATCTCTTGGCACACCAAGGGACCACCTCCTTACAATCAAAGACTTCAGGGACACAGCCTGCATGAGAAATTCCAGAGGTCCAAATTACTTAATTTTGGGCAGAAGGGGATGAGTAGCAAGAATATGCCCTGGACCACTGGAATTTTTGGTCCTCACGCCCGAATATATTCACTGTATATCCACATAATTGTTTTCGAGTTGCTACCATAATTTGACGAGAACGTCTGTTTTCTCTAGACGATGTTTGAAATGAACACTCGAAAGGGATGATATAACCCTCCTCAAATCTTGGTTTAATGCATGTGAATGTGAGATCTCCTCAAGCCTTTCACTCATTAATGCCAATCTCTACGGTTCCTGCATGATGAGTTGTTAGAATTAAATCTTACTAATTGCATACTTAGAAAGAAGTGTGAAGGTGGCAGGGATGACGAAGAGAGATTAAGGATTGGAGATTTCGTGAACCCTCCAACCCGACGACCCGCAAAAGACATTCCATAATGTTTGAAATGAACACTCGGAAGGGATAATATAACCCTCTGCAAATATTGGTTTAATTCATATTAATGGGAGATCTGCTCCAGCCTTTCGCTCATTAACGACAATCTTTACGGTTCCTGCATGATGAGTTGTTAGCATTAAATATTACTAATTGCATATTTAGAAAGAAGTGTAAAGGTGGCGGGGACAAGGAAGAGTGATTAAGGAATGGATAAGTATGGAAAGAAGTCGGTCAGGCTTCAAAATAAGGTCACAAGGGATACTCAGGAGAGGTGAGGGCTCGACGGTCAAATTGTATGTCTTGTAACTTTTGAGTGAAAAATGTGTAACATGGAAGAGGGCATGATGGGGCAGTCCAGCGGTCAATTTGTATATCGAAAAACTTCGGGTGTTGTTTGTAAGTCGTGGAACAATGGAAGCGCAATCTTGAGTCGACCTGTCCGGTAACCCGCAATCAAAAAAGTGGCTAAGTATGGAATGGGGAAGCAGTCGATTGGACTCATTTTCGGTAATATATTGAAATTTGTAATGGATATCCTATTACCTGGCAAGATATTTTTTGCATGTTTCTGGCACAGTTGTGTAGGGATAGTCAGTGTGACTGTCTCCTCAATCATTTTTTCTCATTAATGACAATCTTTATAGTTCTTGCATGATGATTTGTTAGCATTGAAGCTTATTAATTGCATACTTGGAAAGAAGTGCGAAGGTGGCAGGCACGGGGAACAACGTTTAAGAATTGGAGATTTCATGAACCCTCCAACCCGACGATCTGCAAAAGAGATTCCAAAAAATGGCCAAGTATGGAAAGTGGTCAGTTGGGCTTCAAAATAGGGTGACAAAGGATCCTCAGGAAATCTGAGGGCCCGATGGTCAAATTGTATGTCTGGGAAATTTTGAGTGCAAAATGTGTAATGTGTAAGAGGCAATGATGGGGGAGTCTGGCGGTCAATTTGTATATTGTGGAACTCCAAGTGTTGTTTGTAGGTCACGAAACAATGGAAGTGAAATCTAGAGCCTGCCTTCCCGGGAACCCGTGATCGAAAAAGTGGCTAAGTATGGAATGGGGAAGCGGTCGATC
This sequence comes from Picea sitchensis, assembly GCA_010110895.2. NCBI lineage: Eukaryota > Viridiplantae > Streptophyta > Pinopsida > Pinales > Pinaceae > Picea > Picea sitchensis. The sequence goes on along the minus strand of SNQJ01S0071953.1, from coordinate 22,106 downwards.
GGAGTCATGATATAAAATCATGAGTGAAAATGTGAACCTGTGAGTCCACCAACCCGTGCACTTAGACATTTTCGGAAAAATGACTAAGTAACCAGAAAGAGAAAGTAGAGGGGGAAAAGAAAGGGGAATTCAATTAAGTATAGAAGAGGGAAAAGAAGGGGATAAAAGAGAGTGGGAAAATAGAAAAGGGGAGAGAAATTTTCGGAAGTAGGAATTGGTCTCAAACAAGCCTCATTGTTGCAAAATCACCATTTTCTAGTCCAATATTTTATCCACATACTCATTTTGTATTGTTTTTGTATCATTAAAAAGGGTGTGAGCAAATGAAAATATAAACTATAACTTGATTTTTGGCTATACCTATGTATAGTTGATTTACAGGCACTATTGATGTTTGGCTTTTGTAGATAATAGTGGGTTAGCATAATTTTGCATTCTTACTGTGATAAGGCCTTAAAAAAACTAGAATAAGTAACATTTTTTTCCAATTCAATTCTCACACAAAAAAAAATTCTGATCCCATAATATTCATCTTTGTCGATCTGATAATAGGGAGGTCAATTTGGTAGATTGGGCTATTTTTCATTTCAGGTGACTGGGGTGCGTCAGCTAGTGATTTGATGAAGATTTGTTTTTATTGAAACTTGTGGGAGTAATTTTGTTTTTAATACATTGTTTAATGCCTTGAAATATTATTTTAAGTATTAAACTTCTTGCAGCAAATTATTCATTGAATGGTTTGTTGTTCCCCTTTGTTTTTACCTCTATTATTTCACTTGTCTATCATTACTCTACTACCAGACAAGGAGAACCCTCATCCATATCATCTTGCTAATTTGACCATGCTTCCAAACTTCCGGTGGCCTGACTCTGCCCTTTAGCACTCAAGTGCAGACTTTAGGAGAAACAATAACTATGAAGTCAATTAGATATCTCTACATGCTCTTCGATCAAAGAATAGAGAAAGTGAGTCATAGTTATACTTTCCAGGATGTGTTTTCATGAGAGAAGTGTCGAAAAGATACAGAGAAATCAGTGGAGGGTTGTTGAAGTAAACTTATTGTATTGTCAACTTGACCGTAAGTATAACAACGCTGAACTTGAATTTTATTTTTGTGGTTGATATCACAGCCCCATTTTGTTGGGTATGTGTTATATTCTTTTCACGAGTAGTAGTGTTTGCGTTGCGTTGGGCATGCAGGGGGGGAAAATCCCCCCAGGTGGGGGTTTGGGGGCAACGCCCCCGAGGAATATTTTTTTTCCTAGGGAAATGTGTTGCATTTTTGCCTCATTTTTCATGTTTCCTCGATTTTCATGTCCATTGTTGGGCGGTTTTTCGGCACATGGTTTTTGCCGATGGTTTTCTATTTCCAATTAAGGAATTAGGGTTGTTGACTAATCCAGGTCATTGGGTTAGGTTTTTGAATGCCGCTGGCTACTATATATATTGTATTGTAAACAATATATCACTATGAAGGAATATATAATATGTTGGTTTTACTGGTTTGGATTTCCAGGGGGAAAATCTATGTGTAATGTTTGTATTTTTCATTGTATATTTTTATGTTCTTTTACTAAAAAGATGTTTGTAGTAAATATTGTACAAGGTTAAAATCTACACATTTGACTTCAGCTAGCATATATCATTTTTTTTTCAAAATATTTGCGAAGAATAATTTTGTTAATTTTATTAATAAAGTAAAAGTGCTCAAATAGAGGTCAAGGGATGGACAACCAATAGTATGCTTCCTTCTCGAGTGAAGGAATCAAGGAAGCGAGAGGGAAATAAGAGATTGTTCGCTCAGTAAGGTTGAGATGAGAACGAAGCTTCTTGGGTGGGGCCCCAACTCCTGCATCATGAATTAGTGTTGCTATGTTCTATCTACATTACGAATGGAATTGAATGTTGGTTTGAAACTATGTGTGAAAGTCATTTATGTTTCCGTATAAGCCTCATGTGAATGACACAATGCATTGTCACATAATTGTTCCATGCTTAATATTTAATCAAATTACTTGATTCAATACAATATTTAAGAATTACGAGACTATCGAACCATGCAAACGAGAAGAGGTGTTAAATCGAACAAAGAAGCCCCAACCAAGATTCCAAGGCAATTTTTTAATAGTAAATCTATAAGAAAAATAGTGGGTAATATATATTTATCCATAGACATTGAATCGAGTTATTTGCACCGAATCATTGAACATACTTTTCATAAATACAGGTAGAGTTACAAAAAAAAAACATGCATACAATTATGTGTTGTTCATCTAGTGCAACAACATGCAGAAGGCATCGACAAGATCTTGAACATGCATACAAAACTGATTATCATGTTCTTTTAGGAACTCCTTGCAGTCTTCTCCTCTGAAGGTCAATGTTGGCTTCGACAATATCAACATCTTGTGGAAGACCTGAGGTGACAAAGAAACAAGAGAGTGGTCCCGTAGTGGAATAATTATTTGGCTTGAAATATATCTCTCGGCACACCAAGAGACCATCTCCTTACAACCAAAGACTTCAAGGACACAACCTGCATGGGCAATTCGAGAGGTCCAAATTACTTCGTTTTGGGTGGAAGGGGATGAGTAGTAAGAATATACCCTAGACCACTGGAAGTTCTGGTCCTCACGCCTGAAGATGTTCATTGTATATCCACAGAATAGGAGACTGGTCCCGCAATTGAATAATTCTTTGTCTTGAAATATATCTCTCAGCGCACCAAGAGACCATCTCCTTACAATCAAAGACTTCAGGGACACAACCTACATGAGAAATTTTACATGTCCAAATTAATTCCTTTTGGGTGGAAGGGGATGAGTAGTAAAAATATTCCCTGAACCACTGGAAGTTCTGGTCATCATTCTCGAAGGTGTTTACTATATATCCATAGAACTATTGTCAAGTTGCTACCATAAGTTGACGAGAACGTCTGTTTGCTCCAGATGATGTTTGAAATGAACACTCAGAATGGATAATATAACCCTCCGCAAATATTGGTTTAATGTGTATCAATGGGAGATCTCCTTGATCCTTTCACTGATTAATGACAATCTCTACGGTTCCTGCATAATGAGTTGTTACCATTAAATCTTACTAATCACATACTTAGAAAGAAGTGTGAAGGTGGCGGGGACGACGAAGAGTGATTAAGGATTGGATATTTCGTGAAGTCGCCAACCCGATGACGTGCGAAAGAGATTCCATGATGTATGAAATGAACAATCGTAAGGGATAATATAACCCTCCACAAATCTTGGTTTAATGTGTATTAATGGGAGATCTCCTCTAGCCTTTTGCTCATTAATGACAATATTTATGATCCCTGCATGATGAGTTGTTAGCATTAAAGATTAATAATTGCATACTTAGAAAGAAGTGTGAAAGTGGCGGGGACGACAAAGAGTGATTAAGGATTGGATATTTCATGAACTTGTCAACCCGACAACCCATGAAAGAGATTCCAAGAAATGGCCAAGTATGGAAAGCGGTCAGTCGAGCTTCAAAATAGGGTCACAAGTTATACTTAGGAGATGTGAGGGCCTGATGGTCAAATTGTATGTCTCCAAAATTTTGACTGCAAAATGTGTAACACGGAACAGGGCATGATGACGGAGTTCAACGATCAATTTGTATATCGTGGAACTCTGGGTGTTGTTTGTATATCGTGGAACAATGGAAGCGCAATGTTGAGCGCGCCTGCTGTTGATATTATGGTAGCTGCGAGAGGTATTTACCTCCACGTGTAAACCTGGCGATGATAGAATACTCTGGGAAGCAAGAAGAAACCCTAATGAGTTGGCTAATAACCCTAGAAGACTTGTCGGCTCAAGAAGATAATTTATATTAGGTTATTAGCCTCCAAGAGAAGAAGTCAGCCAAAAATAATAATATATACTGAACAGATAGATACCCAGAATGAGAAGTCGACCCAGGCAATTGTTAGGACCCAAAAATGTCTCTTTTTCACTACATCTTTTGCCCATTCAACCTTCCCATTCCTAAGCTAAATGACTATTATAATGAGTATTAGGACCCTTTTCCCCAAGGTATAAACTATTCATCTCGCTCTTATATTTTCATTTACTCAACATGTTTGATTGGTAACGCTCACATATTTTACCCATGAAATGATTTAACTAATGATCAAAATGCTTAGAACAACCCACTTCAAGAAACTCACTGATTTTATAGCTATGCCATCAATCTTGGAAGCTGTTACATGACTGCTGCAACGGATGCCACCAATCCTGGAAGTTGTTACACGACCACTGCAACAGAAGCTCGTCAATCCTGGAAGCTGTTACAACAGACACCACCAGTCCTGTTGTTATACGACTGCTGCAACACCTGCTGATTAGATATGCTGGCTCACGATGTTGATCAAGGAGAGTTCTATATTTTGTATTAATGATATCAAACAAATAGCTTGAGAATCGGGGATTCTCAAGACTGTCTTGTTTATGTTCTATTGAATGACTTTGACTTTAAATAACAGATCTTTTGTAATGAAAAGGAGTTTTTTTACTGGAGAAATAAAAGTAACGCTTATTGTACATAGACATTTTTGGCAATTGAATGAAAGAGTGGATTGAATTCCTTTATCAGACTGCAACCTATTTCTTTGAGCGGATTCAGTGAGAAGGAAAGGGTCCACCTTCCTCACCGATTCCCCTCTGTTTTGAATTCTAGATTAGTTGTTTTAAATGCGAATGATTTAACTGCTAGACATTTCTAGAATACAACTTCTATTACAGTTTAGTTCCTTCTTGTTATATGCACATAAACTTGTCTCATGAGAATTAGAATTCAATTGCTAAACATTGTTGGAGAACTGATTTCCCTTTTTCTGCATTAGGTTAAAATCTTGTTTCCGAGAAATAAAAGTGTGAAGTACCTTCTTGCAATAAGTAGATTTCCTTTATACAAATAGAATATAACTTCTTCCTGCAAAAGTAAATTAGAAAGTTAGATTAGAGTAGGCAATATAGGGTTCTTATACATTCATCAGTTTATATTGCAATTATGATTTCAAATCTGTAGAACTCCAGCTGTATCAGCACAACCGTGTTAGTGATAATGTTTGTTTTTTTTAAAACTTCCCTACTACAATTAGATTAGAGATGCTTTCATAATCTAGCATAGACTGTGCACAATTATCTTGAAATAACAGACTTCCCTGGGTTGACAATTTATATTGAACACTTTGATTTTCTATTCAATTAGACAATTAAAGTGCCCAACATTTTTGCACTGTTGCCGGGGAAGATAATTATAGATTTTGGTAAGAACATTAGTTTTCTTTCTTAGGAATGAATAGTCTACATGTATCATGAAACGCAAGAACGAATCCCCCAAAATACTAACCTTACAGGTATTAGAGGACGTAGAGGAATAAATCCTAACATACTAGGGAGACAAACCATTGTTGATGAGATTATAGCCAAAGCAGATTCTTCTTCAGGATCTATTTTTCGCCCTGCAAATCCTCCAAGAAGACGTGATCCATAGTCAGTAGAAATACCCCTTATCGAAACATCATTCTCATCAAGGGCTGAAGCTGAAGATGAATTCGAAGCTAAATATTTGTCACCAACAAATCAGCAAGCAACACTGGAGAACATTGAAGATCAAGGAAGTATAGCCTGGAACAGGGAAAATATAGAAGAAGTTGTTTATCAGATCAACAGTAAGATAGTCACTAAAGAAGAGTGGGATGTTGTTTGTAGAGAAAGAGCACATATGGAGAATCAAGGGGATAATGAAGAAGAGCTCTACCAAGAGAATCCACAGAACAACGAGGATCAGGTAAACAATGAAAATACTATCTCTACTCTGGTTTTTCCTATTTTTGATGTTCCCACATGAGGGATGGCTCCTATGAAAAACATACCTCTCTCAGCTCTCCCAAACTTTCATGGATTATCTATTGAATATCCGGATGAGTTTCTATTTGAATTTAACATTTTGTGTAGAATCTATGACTACACTACCACTGCACAAAAGCTTAAACTGTTTCCAGCTACATTAAAGGGTAATGCTTTAAGATAGTTCATGAGCCTTGGAGGAGAAAACATTTCAACATGGGTACAAATGAGGTAGATTTTCCTGAACAAATAACAAGACTACTGTCGAACAAGGGAATGAAGAGAGGAACTATTCAAGATGCCACAGAAGGAGGACGAGACCCTTGAAGACTTTGTGGAGTGACTTCAATATAATCTACAAAGGTCTGGACATCCGGATGTGAGTAAGGACATTCTGAAAACCATTTTGCTAAAAGGAGTTAGAGAATATTGTTTAGATACGCTGAATATGCTTGGCAAGGGAGATATATCTAAGGAATCCTATGAGGACATTGTAGATTTTTGCAAAAGATGTTCTTGAGGATCTACAAGGAATAATTCAGCTACCAAGGATACCACTTTTTCAAGGGTACAGAAATCAACCAATGGAGGAGCAATAAGAGCAGAAATAGGCAATCTGTTAGAAAATTTCAAAACAAAGATGATTAACTCTTTTGCCTCACAAATAGATACTTTGCAGGTCAAACAGAAACAAGCAAAATCAGAGCAAGCATTGTGCATTTTCTTTCTGAATTACAGAAAGAAACATCCACCAAGGGAGTGCCCACTGAACAATGCCTAGGCATGCCTTATTTGTGAATTAGACCATGCCATTGACCAATGTCCCTCTCTACTAGGTGTAAAATCATCAATGAAGGAAACTAATGAGGAAGCAGAAGCTGTCTATATAATAACACAAAGAAGACAATGGAAGTCAAGAGGTCAAGGTATGAACTCTCAATTATCTCCTCCAACATTTAATTATTGAAACAATCAGCTACCATATGGCCAGATGAATTCCCCCCCTCCAAATCAAATGCCACCCTCTTATTAGGATCCCAATGCATGGTTACCTATGCCCCAACAATAGAATCACTATGGGTAATGGAACCCATACGGGAGAGGCCCTCAACAACAACTCAGTTATCAAAGACATCACCAACCGAACCCCTATCAACAACAGTTCCAACCCCCGTACTAGTAGCAACAGCTGCAATTGCCTCCCAATGCCTCACCAAACAATCCTCCCTTACGACCTCAGATGCTTGTGAAACCTAACCCAAACCCAAATAATAAGTTTGTTCATAACATATACATACATAATATGCTAGCCTTATCTATTACTCCTATGCCTTGTGATGAAATAAAATTAAGATCAGGGAGAATAGTTGAGCCAATAATTGAAGATGCTCCATCTTCAGAATCAGATAAGGAATCAGGGGAGAGACCATCTGCTGATACAGAATAAATTGACCAACCTATTATAGAATCAGCAGACTCACCATTCCCTGAAAGACTGAAAATTACCAAGCCTGTGGAATTACCATCTTTCAATCTCCTAGGAGAATTGCAAAATATGCACATTAATATTCCACTATTGCAAGTGATAAGGGATGTCCCTATTTATGACAAGACTGTGAGGGACCTCTGTATCAGAAAACCTGGATGAAAACCTAAAGATCCCCTCACAGTGCATGTAGTGGGGGATTTGTCTGAGATGATGCTAGGCAAAACTCCACCTATTAAATATGGCGACCCAGGAAACCCTACAGTAACTGTCAAAATTGGACAAACATCTATTCCACATGTACTAGTTGACTTAGGGTAAGCAATTAACATCATGCCAATAGAAACTACGTAGTTGCTGCAACTCAGAACACAAATCCGACCTACTCCTACTATTCTAGAATTAGTTGATCTCTCTACCATTAGACCAGAAGGAGTAATCGATGATTTAGTCATTTCAGTGGACTCATGGGAGTATCCTGTTGATTTTGTCGTTTTGCAACCCAAATCCCGTCTGGGAGGCCATCCTCTAATTCTAGGACGACCATGGTTAGCTACATTTTATGATTTCATTGGTTGAAGATCTAGTTCCATGACCATATCTGATGGTTATGACACAAAAACACTTACCATGTATCCTCATGCTACACCCAATGCAGAACCTGAAAATTCTCTATGGATGGACATTGAGGATGGAAGTGCTCTGCCTGTGCTAACTATAGGAAAGGACCTGAGTTTGAAAGATGAGATGAAGGATGAGTTAATCAACTTATTTATTTGTGACCCCTCTGTTGTTACACAGAACACGCACCACTAATTGATCAGAGTCTTTGACCCTATTACCCAGGAAGAAATGAACTCAGAAGTGTTATCAGAAACCGTTAACAATCAAATTGATTCAGCTGTAACAACAACTGCTATAACAGCAAACGCTGTAAAAACATATGAAAAAACAACAACAGTTGAATTATTTCCTAGAGTCAGTTCTAAGAGCGTCGTTGTGGAAGTCGAACCTGGAAAAACCTTGAACATCAATCACAATCTCTCCACTGCTGAAACTCGTCGATTGATGAAATTACTCACTGTACATAAAGAAGAATTTTCCTGGGATTACATGGATATGAAAGGCGTTCCCTTTGAACTATGCACCCACCATATATACATCAAATAAGAATGTCGACCCATTTTCCAACCGCAAAGGAGGATGAACCCAAGCCTTAAAGAAATTGTTAAGGAAGAACTTCATAAACTTCTCAATGTTGGATTCATCTATCCTATATCAGACAGTGAATGGGTATCACCATTGGTTATTGTGCCTAAAAAGAATGGTAAATGGAGAGGGTGTGTGGACTATAGAGCCCTGAATAAGGCCACGTAGAAGGATCATTTCCCTCTACCATTTATTGATCAAGTTTTAAACAACCTAACCAGAAAAAAAAATTCAAAAAAAAAAAAAAATTCTAGATGGATTCAATGGCTATAACTAGATACAAATTGCCCCACAGGACCAAGATAAGACCACCTTTACCAGCCCTTGGGGTACATTTTCCTACAAGTTTCTCCCATTTGGCTTGTGTAATGCACCAACCACTTTCCAGAGAGCTGTGATTGGTATTTTCTTTGATATGGTGAATGACTGTATGGAAATATTCATGGATGACTTTACACCTTATGGTACTGATTTCGAAGAATCTTTGTCTAATCTGGAAAAAGTGCTCAAAATATGTAGACAGTCTCATCTTTCTTTAAGTACAAAAAAGTGCCATATGATGATGCACGAAGGGGTAGTGTTGGGACACTTCATCTCTTATGTAGGGATTCAGGTAGATCCAGCCAAAATCCAGGTAATTTTGGACATTCCAACTCCATCAACTCAGAAAGAGGTAAGAATTTTTTTAGGGCAGGCTGGGTATTATAGGAGATTCATTAAAAATTTCTCTAAACTTACCTCTCCATTGTTTTTTCTACTAACAAAATATGTTGACTTTCATTGGACTGGCAGTTGTGAATTGTCTTTTGTAGATCTGAAACAGAAATTGTCCACAACTCCCATCTTGATAGGGCCCAATTGGGATCTGCCTTTTCACTTTTCTTCATATGCATCAGACACTGCAATTGGTGCAGTACTAGGGAAACAGGGAGACAAAGAACCCTACACTATCTACTATATCAACAAGAACATGGCTCCTGTTGAGTTAAATTACACAGTTACTGAAAGAGAATTCTTGGCAGTAGTTTATGCAATCAATAAATTCAGGCATTATGTAACTGGTTATCCCACTTTTATTCATACTGATCATGCAACCATTAAATATCTAATGAATAAACCTATTACTAATTCCCGAGTGACAATATGGTTGTTACTACCGCAAGAATTTGACATCACTATAGTGGATAGACCAGGAAAAGAAAATGTGGTTGCTGATTTTCTCTCAAGATTACATATAAATGATGTTAATTCACCTGTAGATGATTCCTTTCCTGATGAATAGTTGTTTGTAGTATATTCTCACTCCCCTTGGTATGCAGACATTGCTAATTATTTGGTTGCAGGGAAGGTACCTCCACATTTATCTCCTCAAGAAAGAAGGATGATTATTCAAAAGAGTGCTAGGTATAGTTGGATAGGAGGATACCTCTTATACACAGTCCTGGACCAAGAAATCAGGAGATGTGTGAGGGATGATGAATTTTATGATATGTTGAAAGCTTGACATGATGGCCCTTGTGGGGGTCATTTTACTGATAAAAGGACCAGGCATAAAATTTTGAGGGTGTGCTATTTTTGGCCCAGCATATTTCAAGATGCCAAGAATTATGTCCAATCTTGTGACAGTTGCCAATGCATGGGTCAGCCAACTCACAGGGATGATATGCCTCTCCAGTCTCAGGTAGTGTTAGAGCCTTTTGAGAGATGGGCCATGGATTTTGTAGGACCTATTCACCCACCTTCCAATCAGAAAGTCTATATATTGGTTTGTACAGATTACATGACCAAGTGGGTGGAGGCAAAAGCACTTATCAGAGCCTTAGAAGAAGTTGTCTTAGCATTCTTGTTTGAAGATATATTTGTTAGGTTTGGCGTTCCCAGATAATTGGTAACCGATGGAGGACCCCCTTTCACATCTTATAAATTTGAAGCTCTACTCAGTAAATATCATGTTTTACATAGAATAGCTTCTCCATACCATCCACAAGGCAATGGCCAGGTGGAAAGCACCAACAAAGTTATCGAAGTCATTCTTACTAAAATAGTGAGAGAAAATCATAGGGATTGGTCTAACAGATTGCATGAATCTCTATGGGCTTACCGAACTACTTGGAGGAGCACAAATGGTTTTTCTCCTTACGATCTGGTATATGGAAAAAGCCCTGCTTTCCCCATTGAATTCGAAATCAAAACCTTAAGAACTGCATCAACATTCAACCTCAACTTGACTATGGCACAGAAATCCAGACTACGGCAACTCAATGAGATTGATGAAAATCATTTGGAAGCCATCCATCAATACACAGTGATTCAACAACAAAGAACAAAATAGCATGACTGAGTCATCATGAAGAAATTATTCCACAAAGGAGATTGGGCTATGTTGTATGATTCACGCTTTAAGGAATTTCAAGGTAAGCTGTGGATACGATGGCTAGGGCCTTATGAGGTAGACACCATTTTTCCCAATGGGATAGTCTGGTTGATTACTATTGATGGATCCAATACACAGTTACACGCAAATGGTCATCTCTTGCATCTGTATCAGCGTCCATTGTCCAAGGCAGAATTCAAAACTAGATGTACAGTTGATACAGGTTATCAATTCTTAAACGGAAAGGAGCTTGCTCCTTCCCCTTCTGAACTTTAGGACTTCTTTTGCTCAGACCTTGTATATAAATAACCTCAGCAAAATTTGCATTTCTCCGTTTTTAGTTGAAATTTCTCTATTTTCTTTACGATGCTAATAAATCTTTGAAAGGTATCAGGTAGTTATGTGTGTGTAGGTGGATTGATAAACAACAAGGTTGAGTATCACAAAACGAGTCCAGTGATTAGTTCATGGAAGTTGAAAAACTTCCTAGAAACTAAGTAATGTAGCGTTCGACCGATTTCCATGCTGTTACACCTTCTTCCGCTAAATTGGTCGATTTCCATGTTGTTACACCTTCTTCCGATAAATTCGTCGATTTCCATGCTACTACACCTTCTTTCGATAAATTGGCCGATTTCCATGTTGTTACACCTACCTTCACCATTTTTGTCGAAGAACCTGCTGATACACTAATTGTTGTTATTCTTTCTTTCCACTTCACTCTTTCTTTTTCGCATTTTTGATGATGTTGTTGCTCCAACCCTCCAATCTTTACATGCCACAACACCATTGATTAGACAATACTGATGCTCTCTATCCGAAAGTGTTTCTTCATAATGAATTGACTTCACATCCGACAATTTCTAGTTGGCTAACTACAGTAAGGACTATGTTTCTGCTCCAGTTGTCATTTCTCTCATGATCCTTCATCATGTCAGCTATTTTGTGCAACTCAGATGGTGGTTGGATAATGCGGTTACTCCGACAGGTTGTTATGTGCGGTAAGATATGAGATATGTGATTAATCCTACGTGTTAAAGTAATGAAGATATAAAAGAACTATTTCCTATTTACTAACTAGTTGTCATAAATCGATGCACCTGGAGCCAATCCGCTTA
>SNQJ01S0071952.1:0-29629 GCA_010110895.2 Picea sitchensis | reverse complement strand
GCGTACATAGGGGCCAATATTTCTTGGAGATCTAAAATTCTTATTGCTCAATTAAGGACTAATTCTCATCAACTCTGTTGTGAAACAGGGCGCTGGAAAAGACCAAAAGAAAAGTGGGAAGAAAGAGTATGTATTTTGTGCTCATCCGGAAAAGTGGAAACAGAAAAACATTTCATTTTAGAATGTGAGGCCCTCAAAGACAGTAGGAAAAATTATGCAGGTATTCTGGCAGCTAGTTCTTGGGATAATCTATTCAACCAAGAGTTTGTTGAGAAGATGGGAGCGATTATTGTAAAACTTCACAGGAAAAGGGCAGAACACAAAAGGCAGATGGAAAAACAATCTGTCCCATAGGCTATTTTTTAGCCTCGTGGACGTTAAAAATTATTTCTTTCTTTCTTTCTTGTATTTGTTTAACGGTGGCGATCAAACCTTACGACTCTCTTTTTAAAAGTCTGATGATACACCTACCTAACTCTTGTCACAAAGTAAAGAGTGACTTTGAAAGGAAAGTATTTAGTTTAATTATGCCTTAAGTTTTGTATGAAAGGTAATCTAGTAGAGATAAATGCCTTTAGACAAGTGTAAGGTCTAGCTAATCAGTTGTGCACACCAATTTTTTTTACGAGAGACCCATTTAAAAACACCATAGCTAGTTTATGATATTTAAACCATTAATGATATGTTTTCACATGCACGCTCAATTTGGGTGTTATAACATACTGCATATGCTTATAATGGAACATAAGGGTTATTACTAGGAGCATAAATTCTATAACCTATTGCATATGTTTATAATGGAACATAAGGTTATCACTAGAAGCATAGAATCACCCAACATAAAATGTATATGTGTTATTTGATTAAACATTTTCCTTAAGAATTAACTCCAATGATCGATACCATTGTTAGCATTGATATTTGATATCAATGTAGCAATAACAATTGGCATTGTTTGTTAGTCGGATCGTTACAATAAAATAGCATGAGGTCTATGACCATCGAGTTTATACTATTAATATTGTTGATAAAAACTTTTTTTATGAATGAAATTTTGGATGTGTGACAGAAACAATCGTTGAGGTTCATAATCTCACATGGGCAGACAATGTAAGATTATAGTTTAGGGGTGTTTCTTAATCAATGACACCATTTCTACTATGGAGGACTTCAACATCTTGGTTGTCCTATATTACAAATAATTTGGAGGGCTTAGAAATTGTCTCCAATACTTTCTTGACAATGGGATGGATATACAAGAGGTTTTGACCTTTCTCATCACTCAATATAGTCTTGGAAAACTCATCATAGCACTATTTCACATGAAGAAAATATCTTCCGAAGAGATTATCTCTTAAAGGACTCATATGTTGGTTTATATATGTATGGCATGAAAGCACTAGAACATGGACTAGTCTCTCACATTATTTTGTCTTGGGATGACTATTCTTAATATCCAAACCCTAAACACTTCCTTGAATAACTCACAATTCAACCGTCAGAAGTTGCTAATATTTCCCCCCTACAATCTATTAATCCCAACACACTTTTTGGGTGGATTAATTGCAAGTTTTAATGGTTGGTTTTTATGTTGTAAAAAATTGTTTGCTACAGCCATAAGGCTAATAGTATCTCTACAATACCTTTTTCTTACAACCTTGTTTCAATGCTAAAGTCTTGTGCTATCTTACTTGAGTTGTACTAGTGTTTTCCTAGTTTCTCTCTTGCATTTTTTACGTGACTTTTAGCATCGTATATGGAAGATTTATTGATTGTTTATTGCTGATATATATCTTTTTTTACTACTGCAAACAGGGACAGAAATATTAACTTGCTTTTCCACCTAACATATATCTCATATAGTTGGATTTTCTTTTGTCTCGGGCAGTTACTACCATCAACCGCAGGTGCTTGAACTTCTTGGCAACCATAAACTACTATCGAGACTCGTTTCCAACCCTATTTCCATCTAGTAACTTCACCTATAGGGAATCCATTCATAAGTATCATTTTCCATCTCATTTCCCCCTAGGGTCACCTGATATTCCCCCCTTGAGGTTATTAATTCATCTCTAAAGTGATGGGAATATCTATCTAAGGTGACAGCGTGTAGGTTTTCTCTTATTTGTTTCCATATTGTGGTTTGTGTAGGGATTTTCCCAACCTACAACTTGTGTGATAACAGTTTGGTGCCCTTGTCGGGAAGGATTTTGAATCCTCTTCTGAACCTTAACAATAATTTGGAAAGCTACCATCCCAAATTATTTACCCTTAGCTTTCCTGGTGACTCCACTTGAAATACATTCCCCTTCCACCCTTGATGAGCTCTTCTTGGAGTTCATCTGGTGACTCCACCTTCCAAGAACCCACCTTTCCTTAATTACCCTTTCCATCCTTTGATGAGCCTTGTTCTCATTTGGTGACTCCATTGAGGTATTACCCTAAATAATGGAACCATGTCCTCATGGGGCTTACCATGGTCATTCCATAAGGTGTACCCTTCTCTTGATGTTTAGAATATCCCCGGATATCCAAATCATTGCTCTACAAAGTGGAGGGAAAATTGCCCTAAATTTAATGGTGATCCAGCTCTAGCATTCACCCATGTCATGAATTATATGAAGTATGCTTCAAGATTAAATGTGTTACATGAAGATGTGTTTATGAAAATTGTTGTATATTCACTGGAATCAAGTCAAAGGAGTTTGATTGCACACTCATGTAATCCAAGAAGTATCTCGTCTTCTACAAATCTCATTGAGGAATTTCTCAGGCATTATCGGCTAGCTGCCCAAAATTTGCAAGATACTTTCCAAGAGCTCAAGGATGTTCTTTGCAGAGAATTTTTTCCTCTATATGAGGATGAATAAAATCTTAAAGAAGATCATGATGAAGTTTCTCGTTTTGAAGATCCAGACGAGACATTTGATGAAGATGAAGTGATTATATCAACCCTTCCACTTGATGAAGACATACATGCCTCTACTCCTCTTGCACATCAAGAAGAGAACGTGATGATTTGTGACCCTTTTGAACATCTTAATGATACTTTATTCCATGAATTTAGAAGTGAAGAAGTATTAGAGAATCCCTTGGATGTGACAGGTCTTTTTGAAGAAAAGAAAACAAAGCACTTTGTATTAAGAATCAATCCTCTTTTGATGAAGAGGGAATGGAGGAGCATGTACATAAAAAGAAAGAAGAATTTTGATGAGGTGAAACATATTGAGAAGCCTCGTGAGGCATCATTATCTTTTCTCCTTCTTGATAAAGTTGAGGTTGTCTAGCCTCACTCTCATTCTGCACATAAAATTGAAGAAGCAACTAGTCTCAATGATGAAGAAACTGAAGATCAAGTTGAAGCCGCCCTAACCTCTATTTTTCATTCACACAAAGACAAAGAGAAGGTCACTTTTATTCACACTGATGGTCTTGTGAAAGAACCCTTAGATATGTTTGATGAGCATATTGACACCTTCATACAGACTGGGAGACCCTGATGGGATTTTGTTCGTTTCACTTTTGATAGAGACCACATTTACGACATTGAGGGTGTCTCTCGAAAAAATGGGTTGAGTTGTCATCAGAAGACTGGTATTCATGCTTATATGATTCAAATGTTTGGAACCCTGATTATGATATGATCACAAATTTGATCTGTCCATTCGAGGATGACCGGACGCAACATTTTCAGGATGATTTTCGACCATCCCTTGGGAGTTATGATGTATATCCTTTTGGGGATGCAAACTTTTTCTATGAGGATTTTCAGCCACCTTCATCCTCAACTTTAGATGAACACCAAGACATGGCCATCCTAGAGAAATCAAATAATCACTCTACAAAGAGAAAGTATTTTCATATAAGGGGTTTCTACAAGGATTTGCAGATGAAGAGGCCACGTTTTTCTTTCTCTATACATGAGCTTATCCCTTACCTCATTCCTTATTCTTCTCAGGAAAATAATGAGGTCTTCTTGCGATCTCTCATATCTTCTCAGTCTTCAAGAAGCAGTGATCATACTAACGGAGAGGAATATGAAACATCATCTACATATGGTATCCCTTTCAGATATGGATTGATTAGGCTTGTGGTTACACTTTCAAGCAACATGATTAGGCTGATGATTTCTCTTTCTAGCAGGACTTCCTCCCTCCCACCCATATCCATTCATTTCATTTCACGATTGATTGCATATCTTTTTATGCTCATGATTATTACGTGCTTGACTTATCTTTGTTGTTTTACTTAATTAAGCACAGGGGGGGATACTTTGATTATCTGATCAACTAGTTGCACTGGTTGTATGACTTCACCTGACATCACCTATCACTTTATCTTCAGGGCCTCAAGGCCCCAGGTAAATAGGTAGGTCATTTTATTTCCTGCATTTTCATCTTGATTGATCATGGTAGTTTAGCTACATTTCATATTTCATTCTTCTCTACTTGCATATTGATTTCATTTTTAGTTAGAATTTTTTGAAAAAATGCTAAAATTTTATTTTCTTAATTAGATTTCACTTTTGATTTTGATATATATGGATGAAGGGTGATAGAACCACCCTAGATTTTATGGTGTTATGTTTCAATGTAGGCACAGGTCCAATAAGATATGTTGCATTTCTCATGCACTCTACAATGAGTACATGTCCCCAAGTAGGAGCCAGATATTATCCCCAACTTCTAGGGATAACTAAGGAGATTATGTCTCAAGTCACTAAGGTTGTAGACATGGAGTACCGAGAGACAACTTGACCAACAGTGTCCACTTACACAGACAAAGACCCACCTCACCACCACATGCTCCAGGTTCATCATGATGGTATCCACCACATCAGTTGGCCTTTGGAAGAGATTAGGTCATGCTCCATGAGGTACAAGTCAGGTATTATGGTGAGTGTCATTTCAATATTTGAGGCATTTGATTTTGTTACATCTATTACTTATTTTTATCATGTAACGTTTGCTTGGACATTATGCTATTTTCCATGTTTCACTTTGGTGGTTGACATTGCACCCTAGTAAGTGGGTCACCCTTAGGGATAGGTTTGTTATTGGGAGGTCCTTTTGACGAGTCATCGTGCCACTATAGACCATACTTGTCACTTTCCACACTTCATCCCCTCATTTCCTCACCTTTTGGGATTTTCGAGTGTACTCACCCAAGAAGGGGTTGTCCTTGTTTCATGGGAAGAAGTGGTTGAAGGCCTAGAGGATTGTAGCTAGAAAAAGATGAAATCCAATCATCAACCTTCTAGACACTTGCCTAGGGATCCTGAGGACAATGAAATATCTCTCACAAGAAATTGATGGGACCCATAAAAGAATGAATAATAAAAAATGACAACCGGGGTGGAGCATGTGTGGGCACTATCTTTATTGCTTAGGTAGAAGCCCCACACATGTTTTCAACTTGGGGAAGCATGATGTGACTAGAGTAGAGTCAAGGTGGGCACAATTTTTCATGCTTAGGTAGAAGCCCCACCTTGGCTTCAACTTGGAAACATCCTAAAAGAATAAAAGGTAATAAATGGGCTTGGAAAAAGGTTGCATTGAAAACGAAGGTGCAACACACCCTCTACAAAGAAACTCATAAACGAGACACTACAACCCCTTATATGTCATGAACCCCATTCCCAAAATTCTTCTTTCCATCGATGACACCTCATCCACATGACTTAGAAGGCGGTCCCTTGGGGAAACACCCCTAAACTTGAGGTATGATTCACCCAATAGGTCATTTTATCAACCCTCCCATACCTAACTTGGAAAATTTCATAAGGTCTTTGAGCATTGGTTTATTTTGATGAGGTGGTTTGGATGTACTTGCTTAGATGGATCTTTTATTGATTTGATTTAATCATCATGATGCATTTGACTTGAGATCCTTGGAGGGCATATCAATTTGTCTTTGCAAGACCTAGCTGGTGGACAGATTTGGAAGAACAAGCCTGGCTTGGGATTCCATGGGGATTGAATCCCACAGGTTGGATGTCAAAGGCCCACATGTTGGATGATGAAGACATGCCTTTGGAGGCCTAGAACACATCATGAAGGACCTCACCTAGCCCCTACCACCCAAACGACTTGCCTAAGGAGGCCAAAAGGTCACCTTTGAGGGCTTGACATCATATTAGGGCTAGGGTTTGGTGGTGTTGAGGACACTTGGCACGTTTTGGAGGAAATAACCCTTGGATCATGGAATAAAGGCATTGATTGAATACCATTGGCCTTTGGAGGCCTAGCATTCACTTCTCCAAATCAATGACTTGCAAAAGTGTCAAAACGTCACCCTAGAAGGGTGACATCTTACTTAGGGTTTTACTTATGCGCAAATTATGAATTAAAAAAGTATTATGTAAAGGGGAAAGATTAGGGATGTTGACCCCTTATCTTGTGTTTTACCCTAAATTTGTGGACAAACTATGTTTAGAACTTTTTGTATAAATAGAGATCATTTATATCTCATTTGGATATAACTCTCCCTCTTGTGAGAGGATACTTGGCTGAAATTTGCGCCCTACTTGGGAAATTCTTCTTATCTCTCTTGGTTACATTCTCTTTCTATGGTTTGTCTTTGTTATTGCTGGAAGAAGTGATGCGTTATTTCTCTTGGAGTACTTTTCTTTCTTTATGGTGGATATTTCTTGGTTAAAGAAGGAGTTTATCTTGTTTATGATTGCACTATGTAAGGAATCCATCTTGTTGCTTCTTTTCTTGGTTACAAGTCAAATTTGATAATATTCTTGGGGAGTATAAGTGCATACAACCCCACCAATGCCATCATTTTGTCTTGAAATAAGTTGATGCACAAAGGAATACTAGGAGGAGTAAAAGGGTGTACAACCTCCTGGGGTTTTCCTTAGCTAGTTTTGCTTAACTTGGGGAGTAAAAGGGTTTACACCCCCAAGGAGGTAGCACAAATAGATATTTATATTTTAAAGACTCCTTAACCCAATAGTTAAAGGCACTAATCTCTTGCATTAGAGAAATAAATCATTGCATTGGGATACATAGAACTACGAGATATTGGAATTGTTCAAGTTGGAATTTCTTCTACATGTTACAAGCATTATTGTTCCCTAAGGGTGTCCTCTTTTAGCCAATAAAATTGTTCTTGTAATAAGTTTAATGCTATATCCATTAAAGATACAAAAAACCCTAAACACTTCCTTGAATAGCTCATAATTCAACCATGAGAAGTTGTTAATATTTTCCCCTACAATCTACTAATCCCGGCACACGTTTTGGGTGGATTACTTGCAAATTTTGATGGTTGGTTTTTTTTTCGTAAAAAATTGTTTGCTACAGCCATAAGGCTGAATAGTATATATAAAATACATTTTTCTTACAACCTTGTTTCAATGTTGAAGTCTCATTCTATCTTACTTGAGTTGTGTTAGTGTTTTCCTAGTTTCTCTCTTGCATTTTTACGTGACTTTTAGCATCTTATCTAGCAGATTTATTGATTGTTTCTTGTTGATATATATCTCTGTTGACTGCTGAAAATAGGGACAACAAGATTAAATTTCTTTTCCACCTAACATATATCTCGTATAGTTGGATTTTCTTATGTCTTGGTCAGGTACTACCATCAACCGCAGGTGCTTGAACTCCTTTCCAACCCTACCTCCATCTGGATTAACTACTACTGAGACTTGTTTCCAACCCTCTCTCCATCTAGAAACTTGACTTGTAGGGGAATTAATTCATAAGTATCATTTTCCATCTCATTTCCCCCTACGTTCACCCAAGATTCCCCCCTTCAGGTGATTAATTCATCTCTAAAGTTACGGGAATACCTATCTAACATGACAGTGGGTAGGTGTTCTCTTAGTTGTCACCATATTTTTATTTAGGTCGAGATTTTCCCAACCTACAACTTGTGCGATAACACATTCTACATAAACCCTTCTGAAATGCATTGGTGCTTTTCTTCATACTATTATTTTGTTAAATCCCAATAATTTTGATTAAGTATGTGTTCAAGTTATGCATCTTGAGTCCAGGGGGGAGGATGTTAAAGATGGTTCCTCCAAGGAGTTTACTCAGCAAAAGGGAAGTAAGAACAAGGGAAAGGAGAAATGGGTAGCTACAATAAAGAATGAAGAAACAAGGCTCACATGTACTCATTGCAAGAAAAGCAAACATGATGAAGATCATTGTTGGAAGTTGCATCCTGAATTAAGGCCTAAAAAGTATGTAGTCAAAGGAAAGAAAAAGGTTGTTTTCACAGTCCAACAAGATTTGGAATCTGAATCAGGTGATGAGACATGAATCACAGGTGTAGGTGTTGTGAATGCAAGAAAGAATGTGTCTATGATGTCTACGAAATCAAGTGAAGGACATGATTTGGAATATAGTAATGAAATAGTCAAGTTATCTCTTAGTCATGAAGTGTTTCAGAAATCTCCAAAGTTTCCACATGAAGGTCACTTGCATGCAATATTTCTAAACCTGATAGGTGACATGGATTTTGCTAAGAAGAGAAGAAATTTTGTTAATTCATTGTTAGTAGCATCTATATGTTCACTACTACTATTGATATGTTGTGCATGGGCAGTAGTGGAAAATATAAATGCAGATAGATGTGGAAGTCTGAGAGTGATTTATTATGTTAGAAACATTATTTCATCCTTCATCTTTATTATTCATCTGATTTTAATGAGTCAAGTGGTCCAAGCATGGGGAAGAGACACAGGTCAAGTGGAGAGGAATCTCCATCATTTAATATCTGAATGAAAACCTTTTGGTAGTCCAAAAGCTTCCCAATGGGGAGGAATGATCCAAGAATGCTCATTGAGGTCCAGGAACATCCAGAATGCTCACAGGGATCCAGAAAGGGTTGAAAAAGCTCAAAATTCAACCGTCTTAAAAGTTCATGAAAAGAACATCATTGTGAAGATCTCCTCATCATATTTCCAATGGTGCAACTGATAAGTCAAACAAAGTCTGTATGAAAACGTTATGGTTGGTCAAAGTTTAGGTCAACCAGGGAAAAAGTCAACCTTGAAGAGACACATGGCAGGCTCAGAGAGAGACACGTGGCAAGCTCACATGTGGACAAGTGGAAACTCCAGGGTAACACGTAGCATCATACAGGTGATACAACAATAACTAAGTTGGAAGTCATACCTCCAAGTGGATGAGTTGGTAGGTCATGTGGTAGGGTTCGTCAGTAGTTGAGTGGCAGAAAATTGGTTCAATTATGTGATGACACGTGGCAATAGGTAGCCAATGAGAATTTTCCACGTGGAAGCTTCCCATTGGCCTATATGGTTTATGTGTTATAAAGTTATTATGGAGTCTATGGGAATCGACCCCAAGACCTCCGTGACTACAAAAGTCTTAACAAAGCTCCCACAACCATTGCACCACACATTGTCACTTAACCATATGGTAGCATATATTATATTTAAATTTATGTAAAGTTTGATGTGGGGGAAGAAAGGTGTCGAGGACCAACCCCCATCCCCTAGTCTTTACCTTACCATACAACCCATAGTTATATATATATATAACCATATCCAACGTATTGTTTACCATATGCTATATAGTATGGTTTCATAACCATATAAAATAGATATAACAAAATATATGTCATGCAAGATATTTGAACCCAGATCTCTTCTATTCTAGTAGACATGTTTAACCAACAGGCCACTGCTCCACATTTAGTGGAGATGAAACCAAAAATAGTAATGAAGTTGTAGTTTGTTTCAGGTACGATTTTAGAGGCCACCCTATTTAATGGGCATGCACCCCAAGGTTGTACATTCATTCCAAGGCTTTGGACACATAATTTTATGCAGAGATTTTGGTCTTGTAATGTGTGCCAAGGGTACAAGGCATATGAGGCTACACCGTAAAGCATGTCAAATGGTACCTTAATGGAATTTCAAGTATTTTAAATCAATTTTGCACAATTTTTCACCAAGAATTCAATGGTGCATTTCATTTCCATATTTGAGCAAAGCAGCAAAATGTCATTACAATATTTTCTGCGCCAAGGGGATTTTGAGGCACTGTAAGTAGAATATAGTCGACTTTATACTCACTTTTCTTAGTTTTTCGAGAGGAATGAAAGGGTGATGTCCATTTTCTACGTTAGAACGACATATTTGAAGGGCATCTTTAGATCTTGTATTGTAAATTCATTTTATTATAATTGAAGCATTTGAGTATTAATAAAGTGATTATGCATTTGCTTATGTAAGATGGATTGTGCAAGTTATGATCATCGATTAAAGTGTTTGTTTGAGTAAGATAAATCACTTACATGCTATAAGCATTGTCAATAAAATATTTTTGAATAAGAAAGTGGTATTGAACTTAGTGATATTTTCAGATCAAGTGTTGTATAGGTTCTATCCATTTTCGGATCACCATGTAATTCATTGAATTGTGATCTAGGTGGAACATGAGGGAAACTTTTAGGTCCAGTTGGTGCACATATTGGACAGGAAGGTCAAAGTGCTTAGGAATCAAACCATCGACATGGTAAAGGTCCAATGAACCGACTACGATCCTGAAGATGCTACATGGGACCATGAGGACACCATATAGGAGGAATACTCATAACTTTTTGAAGTTGTTCGAGCATTTTGATTGTACATTTGTATATAATTCCTTGAGGATAGTGCATAAATAAGGGGGAAGGGAATGTAATACCCCCAAGTTGATTCATAGGTTGTAAATGTGTATATGTACATTTGTTTTTATAGGCTGGTAAGCTAGGATGTTTTGGTTCGGAGTGCCTTCGTGATATTGAGCCAAAGAGCCTATATGTTGAAAGGGCGATGAGCCTAGAATTGCACATTGTAAACATACTCATATACTTAATAAAATGTATCACTATTGTAGACCAAGTCAAACAAGAGAGTATGGGAGGCTAGGACTCCATGAGAGGGAAAGGGGCTAAGGGAATAAGGAAAGTAGCTAAGCCAAGGAATATGATATTGTATTCTTAAGTCCTAAGTCATTATTAATATGATTTTATCCTAAATTCTTAAGTAATGGGATGTGTTCCCAAGTGGTGGGAAGTAGTTCTTGGAGTGCCACTTGTCAAAAAGAGAACATACATATATAAAGTTTGAGCTTGGTGAGAAATCCATTCATTCTTATCATTCCAATTATTATTGTGAACTCTAGTTGGGTGTGAGCCTGGAGATCCATTGAGACCCCATGACTTGAGTACCTTGAGGATTGTAGTTGAATCCTACATGATTACTAGGAATAATTATCCTTCGGGAAGGTTGGAGCCCTAAGGGGGTATTGTTTGGGACAAGTTTCCCTTGGTGTGAGGCATGGAGGGTACCTAGAGACTCCATGAGTGAAGTTATAGTTCCTAGAGGCATAACTCAGAGACTTCCTTGTCGTCCTGTATTAGAGCTCTGGAAGGGAAGTGGGATAGCTTGAGTTACCTAGGGAAATGGAAAGCAGATGGTAAAAATAAAATAGAATTTAAAGGATACACAAGATAGGAAGAAAAATTATGCAGACAGAGGAAAAACACATAGATAATCCAGAGTGGGAAAACACGTCTTCTTGAAAGTGAAAGTTAAAAATATTTCATTAAAATTGGGAAGCTACCCAAAACTTGCAGCAAGATATGGTGGGCCATTTGAAATATTGGAAAGCATGGGTCATGTTGTATACATGCTTGCATTGACTACATCCATGTGCATTCATAATGTGTTTAATGTGTCTTTGTTTAAAAAGTATGTTCTTGATCCTAACCACATAATTGATTGGATTGTGATACATGTGGATAATGAGGGAAACTTCCAGGTCCAGTCGGTGTGCATATTGGAAAGGAAGGTCAAAATGCTCAAGAACTGAGCCATCGACCAGGTAAAGGTCCAATGGACCTTCTACGATGCTAAATATGCTACGTGGGAGCATGAGGATGCCATGCAGGAAGAGTACCCACAACTTTTTGAAGCTATTTGAGGATTTTTATTCTGCATTTGTATATAATTCCCTAAGGACAATGCATAAATATGGGAGATGGTAATGTAATAACCCCAAGTTGATCCCTGAGTTGTGAATGTGTATATGTACATATGTTTTTATAGGTTGGTGAGCTAGGATGTTTTGGGTTGGAGTGCATGTTATATTCTTAAGTCTATATGTTGAAAGGTCAGTGAACCTAGCATTGTACATTGTAAACACGCTCATAAACTTAATACAATACATCATTATTGTAGACCAAATCAAACAAGAGAGTATGGAGGGCTAGGACTCTACGAGAGAGAAAGGAGGATAAGGGATTAAGGAAAGACACTAAGCCAAGGAATATAATATTATATTCTTAAGTCCTAAGTCATTATTCATATGATTTTATCCTAAGTTCTCAATTAATGGGACGAGTTCCCAAGTGGTGGAAAGTAGTTATTGGAGTGCCACTTGTCAAAAAGGGAATGTGCATTTATAATTTAGGGCTTAGTGAGAAATCCTTTCATTCTAACCATTCCAATTATTATTGTGAACTCTAGTTGGGTGTGAGCATGGAGAGCCACTGAGACCCAATGACTTGAGTACCTTGAGGATTCTAAGTGAATATTGTATGATAAATGTGAAGAATTCTCCTTGGGTTGGCTTGGGGAAGGATGGAGCCCTGGAGGGATAATTGTTTGGGATAGGTTTCCCTTGGTGTAAATCCTAGAGGGTACTTGGAGACTCCATGAGAGTAGTTGGAGTTCCCAGAGCCACAACTCTAAGAGTTTATGGGCGACCTGTATTAGAGCCTTAGAAAGGAACTGGGACAACTTGAGGGACTGTAGAGAAGAGAAGGGGGTACACTTCCTTGGTTTTTGTATGTTGTGGGGGATGAGAGTGCATTTTCCCGGGTAGAGTCATATCCCTAGCTTGGGGGTGACTTGTTGTTGAGAGAGCTAGAAAAACAATTGTTATGGTTGGGTGGAATGTCTGAGGTCTGCAACGAGTCGATGTTTTCATTAAAGATAATCATTATTTATGTTATGTGTTTTTATCCTAAGTAATGTTTAATTATACGTGTTTAATTATGTTACGGTGTGCATGTGTATAACTTTGTGTTATTATAAGTTATGCATTGAATAGTGTGATATTAGGACTACATAAGTGTTTCATATGGAGGGCATATTATTACAATTGGTATCAAAACCTTGTTAGACATAATTGTTCATGGTATTAGAGTATTTATGAACTAGGTTAAATAAATTTTAAATTGTACATAATGTACATAAGTTGAATTACATTGACATGTGCCCAGAAGTGAATCTAAAATGTATTAAGATTGATATCATGTTAGTTATTTTTCATACATATAATCAATCCATTTACGTAAAAATTAACTTTGATATAGTCTTATTCTTCTTAATTTTACCCATATAATGAGATCAAAGTTCCATAGAGAGCATGATTATGCATTGAAGTTATATGTTGCATTTCTCTTAAGTCCTTCAATTGTAGAGTAAGAAAATAACTTACAAGTTCTTATGTCCTTCTAGAGTAAAGTGATAAAATTATAATCGATTAAAATTACCAAAACTTTGAAACACTCATTTCGATTATAATAGCTTCAAGTGTCCCTGATGATGAGTGGAGTGTCGACTCGAAGCATTGGACGTTTCAAAACCTCATACACAGTTTTCATCCAGAAAAATTTCAAACCAAATTTGATCTTGTTCATCTTCATTCCATGTATTTTATCTCTAACATAGATCGTGGATTTGGAACCATTCTCAATAAAACCAAAATGACAAATATTTACGTAACATATTTGGATGAAATCGTACCTATGTGCTTTTTTTTTTAACTTCCAAATCATAATGATAATTCAAATGAAATATGTATAAAACAATATTTACATTTATGTGTTTTTTTTTTTAACTTCCAAATGATAATGATAATTTAAATGAAATATGTATAAAACAATATTTACATTTAATAATGTTTAACTTTGAGTATATTAATTTTTTTTAAATAACTTAAGATTTAATATATGAGAAAATATGTAAGAATATTTACATTTAATAATGTTTAACTTTATTTAAATTTTTTTAAATAACTTAAGATTTAATATATGACAAAATAAGTAAATCATGTAAGGAGAACTAAAAAAATATATACTCGAGAAAAGACATTGAGGATGTTGAAAAAATAAAATATATATAAGATTAGGTTTAAGATTAAAACTTGTAAAAGTAAGAATATTGTCTTGTTGAATAGAAACTAAGTTTATAAGGGATAATTTTGTGTTGAAGTTGTTGAGTCGTATAGCCTGAGTGGGTCTAATGGTTAAGAACATGTGTTTCCTCTTAAGAGGTCACAGGTTCAAATCCAGAGGGGGGTAGGGTATGTATACCTTCGTAGACTTTACCAGTCAAATCGTTGGGCGGAGGGGGGTCCCTTGTCCCACAAACAAGGGGGTCTCATACACCAATTTGGTGTGTTGGCTTGGTCGTGACCTTAAAAATAGATTATTATTATTATTATTATGTTGAGACAATTCTCCTGCTATTTAAGGTTGAAAAGAATTGTGTTATGGTTAAACGTCAAGGAATTTATTAATGGATTTGTATTATCTGTAAAAGTAAGAATATTGTCTTGTTGAATAGAAACTAAGTTTATAAGGGATAATTTTGTGTTGAAGTTGTTGAGTCATATTATGTTGAGACAATTCTCCTGCTATTTAAGATCGAAAAGAATTGTGTTATGGTTAAATGTCAAGGGATTTATTAATGGATTTGTATTATCTATTGCACATATTAGTTGTATCGCACCTATTAGTTGTGTTAGTGAGTTGTTCATAGGATTTTTTCATGTTCAAACTTGGATAAATTGGATGAAAGTAGGGAGTAATCAACCTAATACGGATTACTTTGCAAGATGTGTTTAGCAAGACAATGGTATAGGTTAAACATCCCCTAAAATAAGAGGGTCGGGTAAGAGGGCCAGGTATTGATGATCCTCATATGCATAAAGTCTCAAAAAGAGTTGTGAGGGTCTCTAAAAAGGTAGAAGAATAATCTTATGATCTCATAGTATGGTAAGCAGTTGAAGATAAAGTGGTCATCAGTCTTGAACTCTAGGGAACATATGCGACATGTGCAATATTCCTAAGGAATATGGTGATTTATTTCAAAGTGGAGTTAATAAGTGCAATTTTTAATCTGTGTATTAGAACTTTCAAACTACAAGACAATTAGAATTTGATATAATAAACCTGGGTAGTGAATTAAAAAGTGGACAAACACAGCTTTTTCGACGAGTCTATTTTTTCCAGTGAGGAAAATTTCCACCTTGATCCACTCTTTTTTTGAAATTTCGATTATTCGAGTATTCTTAAAATGGGATAAAACCTCTGAGGGAAAAATGTCATGGTCAAATTTCTCATCAATTAGGTGAAACTATAACTTCTGGTGAAATTCCTATCGAATTTGGAGAAGAATTTCAACAACAAAAAAATAGTTGAGATTGTCCACTTTTCAACTTACTCAAGAAACCCACCACTAAAATACATATATCTAATATAATAATAATAAAACTTCAACGAGGATAGCTTTATAAATACAACCCATATAGATCCATATAATTAAAGGATTTAAAGTAATTCTTATACTAATTGTAATTGTTTATAGATATACGAATTATTTACATCTTGATTTTTAGTGGAATATGATAGTTGAGTAAATTAAAAAGTGAAGAGACTCAACCATTTTCTCATTAATTGTTTTTTTTATTTTATTTAATAGGATTTTTACTCAAAGCTATAATTTTATGTAATTAATAGAAAATTTTACCAATCAACCTTTCACTTTGACCAGTCAACCTTTGACTTTGACTTTGACCAAAAATTCAAACTTGACGCTTTTGCTAGCTAAGGGTACCAAGTGGTGCGCTAGGCTAGGGCGCACTAGTATGTCAAGGAATTAGGTCAAATGCTTCACCAAAAGTGTCTGAACACAAGGGTTAGGGTTAGTTGCAGCTGCATAATCAGAAAACCTAGTTGCAGCTATAACTGGTGCCACAATGAGCTTAACGAATACCTTCCCAATGTATCTTCCAATGGTTAGACTATCTGAAGATAGTGCGGGCCCATAACCTATTATAATAAAGAGATGTTCTCGTTTTTCCATAAACAATATAGAAATATTGTCACCCAACCATAGGCCGAAGCCACCCCTGAGCACCTGAACCTTGACGGATAAAATAATTCCAGAAACAAACCCTAGAACCAATAACCAACCAATGTAGCGTACTTATCTCCAAGTCTAGTGCACCAAGAAGAGAGTCTAAACCATAACTAAGGCAGAAAGTCCAAACCATAACCAAAAGACCAAGTCACTACTGCAATAGCTGTAGCTCTCCTCCAGTCATGCACACCGCTTGTCTTTATGTAGTTGTGAGAGTAAGTGAACAAATGAACCAATACGTCCTCTATTTATAGTAATCTATCCAGTGACTTTTCTAGCTGGGTTGACCTAACTTTCTGGTAATTATATTTTATGTTTATCTTTTTCCTATGGAGTCGACTTGTCTTCCTGGAGTATAATACCTTAATATTATATATTCTACTGAGCCAACATGTCTTATAGGGTTCTCACATGTATGTTTAGGGTTTCTCTTATTTCCAGAATATTCTAATCTCATCAAAGGTTACACGTAGAGGCTAATACCTCTCGCAGTTACCATAATATCAACATTTGTATCCTTGGAAAGCATAACAAACAACCATTTCATGATTCTACTTCTAGAGCATGTAGAAAACTTGAACTAATTCATTCTAATTTTTGTGGCCCTATGCCTATTCCTTTTGCATATGGAAATAGATATATCATGAATTTTATTGATGATTACACCAGGATGTGTTGGGTGTACTTTCTGAAAGAAAAATCACAAGCTTTTGAAAATTTTAAAAATTTTCATATATGGATTCAAAATAAAGCTCAGTCTCGTATTGGCTCTCTTCACATTGATAATGGAAGAGAATATACATCTAACAAATTTGAAATCTACCTTTTCCAACATGGGATCAAACATCAAACCATGGTTCCATACAATCCTCGATAGAATGTTGTAGTTGAAAGAATGAATAGGACTCTCCTAAATATGGTTTGTTGCATGATGTTTTTAAAGAATGTAAAATTGATGTTTTGGGTTGATGTTGTTCTATGTGCAAATTATGTGAAAAAAAAATTCCATCTCATGCACTTGAAAACAAGACTCCTTATGAAATTTGGTATGGATGCATTCCTTCAGTGAGGCATCTTAGGGTCTTTGGTTCCACCTACTATGCCTTGATTCCTAAGGAGAAAATAAGCAAGCTTGAAGCAGGGAGTTGAAAGTGCATCTTGTTGGGGTACTCAAATACCATCAAAGGATATCGTCTTTAAAACGAGGAAAACAAGAAAATCATCCTTTCTAGAGATGTAATATTTCTTGAATCATCCAATATTTACAAAACTATTGAGAGATTGATTATCTGAACAAATTCACTTGTTTAACGAGATATCAGGAATTTGATAATGAGATTCCACATCTATAAGGGGGGGTCCCTATCTTGGGTCAATCTATAGAATCTCCTTTTTCTTTTGAAGCACCATTTTCTCCTCATGAGGAAGTTCCAACCACTTCATTGGAACCTGAAGTTCATTTGGATGATTTGATTGAGAGGATCCAAAAGATGACTCTTGATGAGAATTCAACATCATCTCAATCAGCTGAGCAACCTGGACCATCTCAAAAAGTTCCACCAAAATGGCTCATAAAAACACTTGAAAGTGTTTATCTTATGAGGTCAGAAAGACATGAAGCACAAGTTCCTCAAAACAGGATGGAGGTGATGTAGATACTTTAAATTCAGGTGATGTAGATGACACAGATGTTTCATATGATTATGATTTGAATTTATTTACTAACTTTGAACCAACTTCCTTTGAAGAATCCACTTCTCATGATGAGTGGAAATAATCCATGCAAAGGGAATATGATGCTCTCATCAAGAATGGGACATGGAAGTTGGTGGATCCTCCAATCAAAACCAAACCAATCAGCTATGAGTGGGCATTTAAGAACAAGTACAAATTAGATGGATCACTTGAAAATCACAAAGCAAGGCTCGTGGAAAAAGGATTTGCACAGAAAGAAAGTATTAATTATGAGGATACTTTTTCCCCCACAACAAAATGGGATACCATCCATACTCTATTTTCCATGGCAGTACCTAATGGATGGAAAAATCATCAAATGGATGTGAAGACTTCTTTCTTGAATGGAGACTTGAAAGATAATGTTTTCATGTATCATCCAAAAGGCTTTGTTGTGAAGGGACAATAACATAAAGTATGCAAGCTCATCAAATCCTTATATGGATGTAAACAAGCACTGCAAGCATGTTATGAAAAATTAACTAAGTGTCTTCTGAAACTAAATTTAAAGAATTTCAATCTTGACGATTCAACTCTGTTTGTCAAGATAATTTTCAAAATCATTGTATATATTATAGTATATGTATATGATATGTTGATGACAGGGAACGATGAAATCTATATTGCATCCATAAAGAAAGAGTTGAAGAAAGGCTTTGAGATGACATATTTGGGAAATCTTCATTATTATTTGGGCATTGAAGTAAATCAAAATCCAAAGTACATATTTATCTCCCAAAATAAGTATGTTGGAGAATTGTTGAACAAGTTCGACATGAGTGAGTGTAATCATGTTTCCACTCCAATGGAACAGAATTTGAATCTCACATCAAAGGAAGCGAATGAATTTGAGGATGCAACCACGTACATACATATTGTGGGAAGTATTATTTATTTTACTACCACCAGACCACACATTTCATTTGTTGTTGGGATTCTTTCTAGGTTCAAGAAAAATCCTTGTGAAGGACATTGATCTGCAACAAAAAGAGTTCTAAAATACTTGAAGCGAACACAAGATTTTGGACTCAGGTACTCTAAACTGGATGAATTCAACCTGATTAGATATTATGATTCAGACTTTTTTGGGGATAAGGAAAATGGAGTGTCAACTTTAGGCTATCTCATGAGTCTTGGATTAGCAGTTGTCTCCTAGAGATCACACAAATAGTCAATTCTAGTGATTCCA
Source organism: Picea sitchensis (assembly GCA_010110895.2). Taxonomy (NCBI): domain Eukaryota; kingdom Viridiplantae; phylum Streptophyta; class Pinopsida; order Pinales; family Pinaceae; genus Picea; species Picea sitchensis. The sequence continues at coordinate 10,523 of SNQJ01S0071952.1, read as the reverse complement.
CAATAAAGGCATAATATATGGTAGTTTCAAAAGCAACGAAAGAGATAGTGTGGCTCACGAAAATACTTAAATATTTGTAGGAGAAACAAGTGAATTCTACTCCTCTTCTAGTTGATAATACTTCTGCAATCAAGTTGGACAAGAACCCCAGATTTCATGATCGAACTAAGCATATCAACACAAATATCATCTTATTCGATATCATGTAGAGGCCAAGGCTATTCACTTGAGACATTGTTCCACAAATGAGAAAACTACGGACATCTTCAGAAAGCACTTGAAAGAGAAAATTTTGAAAAGTTCAGAATGATGCTTGGACTCACAAACACCCCTTCAAATTAAGCAGGGGAATGTTGTATACATAATCCTTGTGATTATGTTACTTGTAACATTATTGTAAATATGAAGAGTCGTAGGTGATAGGAGGAGTCACCCATTAGGGAAGAACAACAGTCATTCATTTGTATATGTATTGAGCTTCATGTTAATGAATTACATAATTGTGGAGTTAGATTCACTGTCCATACCTAGCTAGACATATCTGTCAGCCTGCCCATAGAGGTAAATGAGGCCAACGTCTAAAATTTAACCATGGCATGTTAAGACTAAGAGTAGCATAAGTAAATCTAGGAGTTTGGCAGAAAAAACTAGCCATGAAAAGATAGAAAATATATTTGATATAGACCTGAATAAAACCATAGAGGGCCTAACTAGATAAAGCGGAGTCGAGCTTAGTCATTGAGATGAGGAACCTATGCAGTAGACTTGGAGGATATCGCCACATTCCCAACATTTGGATGAGGCAAAAGAGACCCAGCTAACAAGTTTCCATCGCACATCAACTAGAGGGAGCCACCATTTCTTTTAACTAACTAGGAGAACATCGTGAACAACAACTTATTCTGACGCTTGAGAGCTTCCAATTGTTTCTTGAACTATTTATAGTCATATTCTTTCAGAAGCATAGCTTGGGATATCATTATCTTGGTTTTCTAATCAAGATCCACCATTCTGTGAAACTTAGTATCAGGATTCCGAGTGCATCCCAGATCTAAAACAATGTCTCCCACCTTCTTATCCACATCTTCGTCATCTTGATAATCCCTGGTAATATTTACCTCTTCTTCCATAGGATTCATGGCCTCTTTTGTTGATGGAGACATTGAGCTATGATAATGCTTTGTAGCCTCCTCACTAGCGAGGGTTTCTCATGTTTTGCAAACCAAGGTCACATTGGCTCAGGGGACACAAGGGGCCATTGAAACCATGAAGTTAATTTATTTCCACACACAGACAGGAGTCAAATTGAAATAGAGGTATGAAACCGGAGAAATAGCCCAAACCATATTTATCTTCTTGGCATTCCTCATGATGATGAATATCGCCAAGACAATCATTTGAGTTTCACTCATCGTCATAAATGGAAAATCGATCATGATTAGACCTATGAATATCCCTTCTATACCTTCCCACTTCCTCTATCACCTCTTGTAGGTCTATCCTGAAAATATCATGATCCCTCACACATGGAGAGGAGTTGGATAAGACATTGACGATTAGAAAAGCGTTTTAATGCATGCACAGAACAAACACCCATAACACCATCATAAATAATGCCACCCTGACCACTTGTCACATGATCCGAGGATTTACACATTTTCATATTAATCCACATATATTATTAACATTATATTTAATACACAACACATGAAGTGATACAAATCCATGCCTTTTCTATTTTTAAATAAAAATGCTAAAACATTTTTAAAGTTTGTACCCCCCCAAAAAAAGGGAAGTTCATATATGTATTCTTGAAAATTCATAATTGTTGCACCCCTTTTGTCACCTGAATGGGAAAAATAAGGATGCTTACAAGCCCAGTTGGGTTAGTTAGGCAAGACAGTAGTGAAGGAAAGAGTTAGAAATATTAAGCATAAGAAATAAACAAAGAACTAGGCTAAGAACAATAAAAGAAATTAAACTAGAGTGCATAAGAACATTAAAACCAAAAATAAACAACACCCATGCCACCAATGGATAGGATTGTATTAGTGGGAAAAACACCAAAGAGAAAGGAAGATGTATGGGTCCCCTCTTCCTCCAAGGGAGGGCTCTTGGACCCCCAAATATTGAGCGCTTCTTACAAGTAACAAACTAGAATGAAATGGTGAAGAGAATCCAAAGCACATTCACTCAAGAGGTGATATGAATGGCTAAATGAAATGGTGCTTGCATGCTCTTGATGAGGAAAGAGGATCCTCCAAGAGAATATAAGAGCATAACAATACAAATGAATTCCTTGAAAAAATAGTGCACCCATGGCCTCCTTTTATAGCATAGCTTTGAGGCATTATGCAACCAGTTCTTAGTGTGAACAAGGGGCCCTTTAGAGCACCCTTAGGTCTTTGACCATCCCCCTAGTCGGATTCAGCCAAGATTTGGGTGTGAAATTGACTTGTAATCTGAACCAGAAGTGGGTGGAAGGTCGACCAATATCATAAATAATTCGTTCTGAGGGGTGCGCATTTTTTTGCGTCCACAGTTGCGCATCGTGTGCATGTGTGCTTTTCTTGTGTTTATGGATGGAGCATGTGCCCGCGCTCCCTGTGTAGTCTTAGTGCATGATGATTCTATAATTGGTTGTATAGTTTTGGACCTTTTGGAAATTCATTTTTGGTCCATGAGTGAACTAATGGGTGTTTTAAAGATGTTGGATTCCTATAACCATTTGCGGACGAAATTCTGGTGATAACAGATGTTCCCTGATGTTTAAGGTTAGGATCATACGTATAGCCGAAATACATCAATGTTTCTTCTACTGAGAGTACCTGTGTAAGAAAGAGCAGTGTGGGGAGTGTCAAGAGTGACCCATTGGAGGGAGAGGGGAACCTATATGACCCAATCTGTGCGCAAGGTGTAAAAAAAATAAAACTATGTACAAACGAGGCGGGCATGCCCCATGCTCGTGTCATGTAACTCAAAAAAGGTGTTATACAGTAACTAAAGTTGTGTGTTGATGTAGATAACTGTAACGCCCTCGGGGGTGGTTTGATAAAGGCAGAGGACAATTCTGATGGTGAATAATACTCTGAAAAGAGCTGATGACACCTCTAAGAAGTGTCAATGGCACACAGACATTGATAGCCTATCAAATTTCAGAGGTCTGACAAATATAAAAACAATTTCAATAGTCACAAAGTAAGACCCACTGCAACATGATAAAGTGTTGAAGTCAAATGTCGTTGGGGTCAATGACAGCAGAGAGCAATGATGGTACTCATTGTGCCATCCGAGACTCCTCATTGTGAAGGTAATGAGAGTCAATATATTGTCGCCCATCTGGAAACTGTGTTGATGTCGACAGAAAGGGAGATGCGACGCCAAGAAGCGGAGGGCTTCATGAAATCCACTAGATAAGATCAGGAACTGATGAGTAACATGAATGAATTCAGGAAGTGGTGAGACTCGGGACTTCCCTTGGTTAGGGATAAAGGGGGTGTGGCAGCAACCGTGAAACTGGGCCTAGCGTCAGGGTGACAACTAGGCATGGGTTAAATTGTGCCAGAGGTGTGACAAAGTGGACAAACTCATAGATCAGTGGTACATGGATGGTGAGATACTCATGGTTTATGGGTAATGTCAACGGGAGTAGAAGATAATGGATGCCCAAACCAAGGGCGACATGGGTTTCTTGGCTAGAGGAAGAAGGTCGCCAAAGGTGATGACAAAAAGCTATGTAAATGTTGGAAACAAAGGCTTTGTACAATTACCAAATGAATAAAGAATAATTTGGGATGAGTGTTCATATACAGAAATGGGTGCCCCAGTGTAATATGGCATGGCTTGTGAGGGCACAAGTTGCTTCGGGAACGGGTGGAGGGTGGGGGCCCCATAGGTGGGTTTCTGTATAAGGTAAATGAATGGAGAGAAAATAGCAGATGGGAAAATTGATTGTGGATGAAATGGATGGTTAATGATACTGCGGGGGTACAGTCAAAATAGAACCATGATAAAGTAACCTAGGAGTCCAGTGGGTCCACTAGAAAAATGAGAAGGAGTATGTGGTTGATTCTCGACGATGCATAAGACTATCGGGACTCCTGTCCCTAAAGGGTGAAAACAACATGAGTGTCAAAGTTCCGAGGGGGACTATGAATGGGACAACTCATGTGGGGGAGAGTGTTATTGGGTGACAGTACCAAAATGCAGTGGAGGTGACAGTATTGCAGAGACGAATATAGGTACCCTAAAGGAAAATGTCAGAGGGTGTGATTGGAGATGCAATTGAGATTTAGAGGGAAATACTACATGCCAGTGTCAAGTATATACCTGAAGGGGTAGTGCTGATGTATGATGACGAAGTACCTACACACATGAAAACCGAATACCCAACGTGACCAATATCTGAAGATAAAGAACATATAACAATTATTCAATAACGTGTGAATATAAGCATGCATACCTGAGCATGGGTATGAGGAGAAAAGGGTCCCTGGGGGGCGAGGATGGATGGTGGCCCGGGGGATATGATTGTGTAGGTGGCGGGATCCTGATCCCGTGGCAGAAGACAGATCGAAAAACGGACATTCAGAGCTCCCGGAATTGAGTATGGAATTTTGGCAAATGGGACTATATATAGGTGTAGGGTCCACATTGCCACCTCATTTGTACCCGCTTCCATAGTGAGTGGATGAGAGTTTGCAGAGGAGATTTGGAGATTCTAGGAGATCAAGACAATCGATTCAAGATCAACGAGTGTCAGGTTAGTTGCCGTAGCCTCCTGTATAGGATTTAGGGTTTCATTTTTTGGGCAGGGTTGTACGGGTGGTCGTAAGGGGAGATTTATGAGGGTAGCCCCCCCTAGGGCGCGGGCGATCGAAGAACTCTTGTGCATGAGTGTGTGGCTGTATTTTGGACAGTCACGCATGGAGGCACCTAAGTGAGGAAAATAGGTGCGCATTGGGTGCGCGCCTGTTCGAATCATATTTGTGCATGCATGCGTGGATGTGTTCGAGATAGTAGCGCATGTGTGCGCAACTGTGTAGAGAACAGGCACGCCAAAAGGCGCATCTGTGTGTGTGACAGGTGTGCATGTGTGTGCCCCTATGTAGGCTACAGTCACACATGAGTGTGCGACTATGGGATGAACAAGCGCACATATGTACATGCCTGTGGGGAAAATAGTCGCGCCATTGAGGAAAAGCTGAAGGGGGGAATTTTTTTTATCTTTTTTGGAGATTTTGATATTTTTATGGGTTGGGATAGTTGATCGAGTACTGTCTATGTGGTTGCAGGTGACTAGTTTGACAATGTTGGTGCATTGGAGAGAGAGGGATTGGTCACGCCTGAGGGAGGCAGTGAGGGATGAGGAGTCGTCGGTTCGGGATACTTTGGCAGCTTGTGGGTTGTTGAATTTTTTTGAGTGCTCTTTAATTCGGGCACGGGAGTATTTATTGCAGTTTCTGATTTCAATGTGGAGTCTGGATCAGCATTGCTTCATTGTGCGGGGTGAGGAGTTGGCCTTCACTACGGTGGAGGATATATATTTTCTAATTGGGCTCCCTTTTCGGGGAAGTTCTTTACCGGCGTAGCCCGTGTTACCCAGGGATGGGCAGTTGGCTACCTTAGCCCGAAGGCACTGTTCTGGGGAGAACTTCATGTTGGGTTTCATGATTAGCATTGGGGCGATGGATACCCTTGTACATCATTGCGTGGAAGTGATGGTTGTGAGAGTATATGGGTTTCTCATGACTCAGTGGATTAGTGGGGGTCAGTTGAGGGTTTTATGCAGAGGGCGTTGGCAGGTGAGGATTTTTCTTGGGGTGTGATGTTGCATGCCAAGATGGTAGGGCAGCTTGACAAGTGTCGAGATGCTGACTCGGGGGAGTTTGCCTTTGGGTCCATCTTGGTAGCGTGGTTCTTGGAGAGGGTTTTGATGTTGCATCCTATAGTGCTTTTGGACACACCTGATGTGCGAGAGCCGCAATTGAGGCGATGGGCGACTATTTTGGTTCGCCATGGTGGTGGGAAGGGAGGCCATTATTTTATAGCTGAAGCTACATGGGTTTGGCGTTAGATCCCACAGATCATACTTCGATATCTGTATTTTGGGGTGGAATTTCGGGATGATCCAGATATGGTGTTACCACCAGGGGAGGTGTTCGACCAGAGAGGTATGATGTTATATTTGATGTTTTGATATGTTATATAGCATAGCATATATTTTTATGTATGGATGGATGATGATGCTATCGTTTGTTTGTTGTGTGTGCAGACGTGGGACCTCGCGGGCGTGAGGCTGAGTTGGATAGAGCGTCAGCTCGTCAGGGGCCGGTGAGACCTTCGTGGGGAGAGTCGCAGGCAAGATAAAGATGGCAACGAGATGATGTTGGGGCAAGGCCTATTGACGATGAGAGAGAGGTCGGGCGATGCCATTACGATGACCCCGGGGCAGGGCCATCACATGCTCCTTCGGCAGGGGCTGGGGGATATTTTGATGATTTTCGCCGCCAATTAGAGGTGATACTACAGGGAGTACCCAAAGGGATGTGGGTGCGTATCCAGGATGAGGGGTTCCTGGAGCAGTGTATTGGTCTTCTGGAGGAGTCGCGGAGTCTGATCCGCAGAGAATTTGTAGCAAGAGCAGCTATGATTGGGCGGTTTCCCCTAGGTCATGAGGGACTGATAGTTGGTGGGGTACCTCCTCCCGAGAGAGGACCAGGTGGTGGTTCTCTAGAGGCACCATGAGTGTCTCTATGTATTTTTGTAGTTTTGGTATTTATATAGGCCTGCGAGCCTATTTGGTGTGGTGACACCAGTTTTGTATCTATAGGGGCGAGGTGGTTCACCGGCCTACGGATGTTTGTACATGCACTATTTTTTGTAAACATTGATGGCACATTAACCGATATATATATATATATATATATATGGATATACATTTTGGGATCTTTGTGATGTTCACATGTGTTAATGTTTTTTATTGCTTTTGATGATGTCTAATCTATATGCTATGACAGACTTTTGATGAGTTATGAATGTGTAATGGTAACTTGATGGGATAAATGCCCATCTAATACTAGGTTATCCATATTATCTGCTATCTGATTGTATTGTCATGGAATATGTTTGAATATGATTAAATCAAAATGTCGAGATAAAAGTCTAACTTGCAGGTATTTGCGGAAGAGGCAAGGATCGCAAACATGGTACACATTGTTGAGCTGAAGGACAACGAGTTGAGAATTGAGTAAGACGTTAAGGTGACTGTTATGATGGTGACTGGCCTCGGCTAGGAGGCCAAGGAAGACGGTGTGTTCAGATTGGTTGTTGGTTGTTGAGCCCAAACATACGTCGTTGGAGTGGAGCAGTTCATGTGAGGGAGAATAGAGGGCCCAAGTGGCCAAAGTGAGATTTTGTGTCCACCGGCTAGCTCCGTCAGCGTAACCGATGTGGTAGGCCGATGGAGGAGTCATCTTTCAATAACACAAATGATGGATTAGACACATGATACAGAGAAAAAATAAGACTAAAAACTATACAAAAAGAAAAATCCTAGGGTAGCATAGCTATGCTCAGGCATAAAATTTATTTAAGTACAACCCGTTGACGGGTTCCTTGAGGGGGTGGCCTTTGGGGGAGGCCAGGATGTAAGCACCTTTAGTGAGGAAATGTTGGATGATATAAGGTCCATGCCATAACAATTCAAAATTTCCATGGCCGAATGTATCGTGAGCGATATCGTAAGCAAGGACGAGGTCACCTTCGTTGAATGACCAAAGGTTTACATGGTGATCAAAGGTGGCGTTCGACCAGTTTTTAGCTCCCTCGTTGTTCTGTAATGAAGACTGGTGATCTTCATCCAGGGACTGTAAGTTTAGCAAACGTTTTTCCATTGGAGCAGTGTCGGGTAATAGCTCAATAGCGGTGCGTAATGTGGGGATCTCGCATTCGATAGGGAGAGTGGCTTCGACCCCATGGATGAGATGAAATGGTGTGAAACCAGTGGCAGTTTTAACTGTCGTGAAATAAGCCCATAGTGTGGCAAATAACATAAGGTGACAATTGATCTTATGTTTGTTTTCCATGCGCTACAACATGGTCTTGAGGACCTTGTTGACCGCCTCTACCCGTCCATTGGACTGAGGGTATTATGGGCAGAAGAACTCGTGGGAGAAGCCTAACCTGGAGGAGAGTTTGATGAAAATCTCTTTCTCGAAGTGTTTCCCGTGATCGGAGACTAACTGTAGTGGGACTCCAAAGTAGGAGATGACGTGGTGAAAGAAAAAATGTTCTGTAGTGTTAGCGGTGTTGTTAAAAGTGGGCGTGGATTCAGCCCATTTGGTAAAATAATCGACTGCGACGACGATGTATTTGTGTCCATTTCTAGATGGAGGGTTGCAAGTCATAAAGTCTATGCCCCATTTGCAAAAGGGGCTTGCAGTAATGACTCGGTGTAGAAGAGAGGGTGGTGCTCTTGATTTGTTGGCGTATAGATGACATTTGTCACATCGTTTCATGGCATGGATGCAGTCATGAAACAATGTGGGCCAAAAATAGCCTACTCGAATGATTTTTTGGGCAGTAGACATCCTGGAGAGGTGGCCACTGCATGCGTCATTGTGGAAGCCATTCAATACTCTATCGGCTTCATCAATGGTCAAACATCAACGAAGTATGGTGTCGACCCCTCCTCTGATATAAGATATTGTCGATAAGGAGGTATCAGGGGGACTCGTGCCAAATATGTCGACGATCATCCCTGGAGAGGTGGTTTCTGAACTTCTGTGTTTGGAGGTAGATGAGGAGATCGTCGTACCAAGGATCATCCAAGGGGATGTAAAAGAGATGTTCGTCATGGAAGTCGGTATTGATAGGGGTATTGGTAGTATCGGAAGGACATTTCGTAATGATTTCGTCAAGTACGAGTGCTTTCTTTCTCTCGGGTGTGGAAAATTCGAGGTCGTACTCTTGAAGGATGACGATCCATCGGGAAAATTTTCCATTAATTTGTTGGTGACTGAGCAAGTATGGATTTGGGTTGGAATCTGCGACGACTTTGGTAGTTCGAAGCAGGATGTAATGGTGCAATTTATGGACTGTGAGGACAACTGCAAGGGAGCATTTCTCTTCGTGATTATATTTCAAGGGTGGCCCTGAAAGGTTTTTACTAACATAATAAATGACATGTTCCCGGTCGTCATCCCCTAATTGGACGAGAACTCATGCTACGGAGACGGCTGAAGTTGATAAGTAGAGGATATAGTCGCGGTTATAGTCGGGTGGACTAATCAATGGGGCATTGGAGAGGGACACTTTGATATCATCAAAAGCATTTTGGGCATGTTCATCCCATTGAAATGGGATATCATGACATAAGAGGCGAAGGAAACCGTGTGCCTGAGTGTCGTAATCAGGGACAAAGCGACATAAAAAGTTAGCTTTGCCTTGAAGGCTCTCCAATTGGCATAAATTCTATGGTGGGGGAATTTCCTTGATGGCTTGGACCTTGAGGGGGTCGCGTGTGATGTTGTGTTGGGAGACGATGAACCCAAGGAGGTGTCCAGCGGTGACGCAGAAAATGCACTTGAGTGCATTCAAGCAGATATTGTACTGACGATACCTGTGAAGTACAATGCATAAGTCATCCAGGTGTTGAGTGTGTTTCTTGGATCGAGCGGTGATATCGTCCAAGTAGGCGAGAATGATTTGAGCTAGATCATGAAAAATGTATGTCATGGCGCGTTTGAAAGTGGCTCCAACATTCTTGAGGCCGAAAGGCATGACACGATATGCAAAGGTACCCCAAGGGGTAGTGAATGCGGTTTTGTATTGATCGGCTGGGTGGATCTGAATTTGGTTGTAGCTAGAGAAACTGTCCATGAAGGACAAAGCCTCGTGGTTGGCACAATCATTGATAATTGGATCGATAAAGGGTGTTAGAAAGTTGTCTTTGGGACAGGCGTGATTGAGATTGCAAAAGTTCGTACAGATTCGGATAGTGCCCTATTTTTTGTTCACTGGGATGGGGTTGGAGACCCATGACGTATATGAGATGGGGTATATGAACCCTGCAACGCGTAATTTGTCAATCTCGACTTTGATGGTTGTTACTTTGGATGGGTGTAATGGACATTTATTTTCTCGTACGAGGGTAATATCGGGCCATGTGTCTATGCGATGTTCGACAATAGAGGGATCAAGGCATGTCATCTCTGTGTATGACCAAGAAAAAATGTCCCAGTACTCCTGGAAGAGAGATTTGTAAGCGATGATTTCTTCAGGAGAGAATGCGGCGCTGATGGTGATTTCCTCTATGATGCCAGGTTTGATGGAAATATCAATTTTAGCAGTGGGGGAAATGTTGGCCATATTACCTTCCTCAATTACACCATGTGTGGGTACCGATTTGGATTCAAATCCACAAACATTTTTATAAGGCCTGGTTACCTTCAAGCCCATCTGCTGCATAACTTTGAGAGACATCATGTTTGCACCAGCACCTGTATCTAGCATGCAGTTGT
>SNQJ01S0071951.1:119723-140446 GCA_010110895.2 Picea sitchensis | reverse complement strand
GGACATTTGTTCTTATGGTGTCTTTCTTTCCTACATAACATACACCAAACAACTTCTCTTTTCTCTTTTCTCTTATTTTGGTTAAGTTGAAATGTTAGATTCTTCAAATCCTCCTTCAACTTCTCTATTGTTGGATATGTATATTGATAATGGTTCTCTTCTAGTTGCAGGGATGCTTGCAGATCCTCTGCCTGAGTTTGAAACTTCTTCTTTCTTAAAGGATACTTCAAGTGTGGTAACAATGAGTTCACAAATATGTGTTGATGTTGCATGTCAGTAATTGCATATTTCAACTTACCTTTCAGACGTTTGAACCTCTGATAAATCTCCCAAACAGACTCGCCAGGTTTCTTCCTGATTTCAATTATTTCATTCATGTACTGGTCTTCTGAGATTGATTTCTGAAACTCGTTTACCAGTTTTTTTTTACGTCTGCGATAGTATTTGGTACTCCCTGTGGATTATTTACATCCAGGCTCATGTACCATTCTAGCATGTAGTCTCTTAGTGTGATATCTAATTGTGCGAGATTTGTATCATCATCTATGATTTGTTTTGCTTCCCATATCTTCTCACAGATGAATAAGTGCTTTTCAGGGTCCTTTGATGCCTCTCCCCGAAATTCTGGTAATCTGATTGTGGGATCATGTCCCGCCATTTTGAACTGTGTTGAGCTATTGCCCTCATGCGATGTAGATAATTGTTACTCCCTGAACTTGCTTCCCGGGTTGATTTTCCTTGAATTGAACCTTGTTCTATTGTTCTTCTTCCACTAAAATTTGGTTGTCTAAACACTGGTGTTCTTTCTGGTGTATTAGTCACACATGGCATTGTAGGTTTCACACTGACGGTGATCTGGATTGGAGTTTTGCCTTATGTTCCTGACCCTGGACCTCTTATTTTTATTTCGTATGTTGCGCATACGATTTCCTTAATAGTCTCCATATCCCAAATATTCTCTACCTCTTCTTCATCACTCGTCAAGCCCTCTCTGTCGGTTATGGCTCTCTTCTTGTTATTCATTTTATATTGGTAAGGTATTCCATTGCATGTCTTTCCAACCTTTTCCATTATCTACTTATATGGTCACCTTCCATCATGATTGGGTCCATTGCCTCCTTCTTTCCCTTATCCATCTCCCTATCCACATCTCAACCTCCTGTCAGTGCTTCCCCCCCTTCTCCCATGGACGCAGGAAATTTTAGCTGTCTGATTCCATGGTGATCACATTATTGTCATACAATAAAATATTGATTGAAGTATACAACAATTTGATGTACCTAACTCTGGCTCCCTTTATAAAATCATGCTATGTTGCAGTGTAAGACTTCGCGGTATCTACTACAAATTCAGTGATAAACCCGGCAACAATACTGTCTAACCAGAAATCTATTGCCCGTGTGAATTTGTTATTAACTTGTTGTAACTGCACGATCTCCACAGGATTCCACTCCAGCTGTCTGATCCGATTCGTAAGGTGGTTATCCTTTAACCTCAATAACCACTCCTGCAACAAATGCAGTAAATCACAGAAAAAGACCTCATGCAAGTCGTTAAACACATATTTGTCGAGATATTTGTGCGGTGTTAACTTGGGGTTTTTGTTGTCCTTCTGCACAAACTCAAGTTCCTTTGTTTTCAACCATATTTCAATCTCTGCCTTCGTTGGATTCCATGGTTGGAACATTCTCTTCTATACTTTCATCCTCCACACTTATCTTCCACATAGCCCATCCAATCAATCCTGTGCAGTTCCAGCCGGCAACAAAACCATTTGTTGGCTTATTCCTTCTTTAGCTGACCCAGGTTCTTATCTCAAACAGGTTTCCAACAAAACCAACAAAACTATCAACCCTCATGGTAAACCAGAAGGCAACGCTGGGCACATGGTGCACAACACAGTCATTCGAGATAGATTTTATGGGGGACTGCAATACTCAGGTGTTTTCAATCTAGAAATGAGTGGGGATTGTGGTTGGGTTCTTTCTCCTTTATATATTATCCTTTTTAATCATTCATCTACTTCTATTATTCATTCATCTTTAACCCTGTGCATGCATGCTAATCTAGCTACTTTAACCATTCATTCTTAAGATAATGATCAACAGAAAAGTAAAGCATTCAACAACAATAACATAGAACACAAGGTTTACCGTGGTTCACCTCCTCTCAGGGCTACGTCCACAAAGATCTAGCTTATCTTCTCTTTTATTTATCCAGCTGCAAAATTTTGTGTTGTGCGCATTACATCTTCAATAATACAATTAAAATTAGGGTAAGTACCCTTTATGAGGCTGACTATATCACACCAGGCTCCTCAACTTGTGACCTAACCCTCAAGGACTAACTTATTCAACTCTACTATAAGAATCATAATCAACTTGCTTACAATTATCGACTGAACTCTTGAACCTACTGAACCTCTTTCCTAAACCTCCTAGGTCCTTATTTATACTACATTTTAGTCTTATATATGTTACAATCTTTGTCAAAAACCCTAACCCTATCATGAATAGGACTATCTTCCTGCATGCCACGTTGTTTTTCCTCCTACATGTTGCTTTTCCTTCTTTTATCGCATGTTGTTTTCTTGCCACTTGTTGCACGTACTCCAAAATTAGGTCTTTCTCTCCAAAAATAGGTCTTTCCCAAAATAGATCTTTCTCCCAAAAATAGGCATGCGCCCAAAATAGACTTTCTTCCCAAAATAGGCCTGCCTAAGGAAATTGTTTATGACAGAGATCCCAAGTTTATATCCAAATTTTGGAAGGGATTATTTAAAGGATTTGGGACAAATCTAAATTTTAGCACACCATATCACCCAGAATCTAATGATAAAACAGAGGATCAATCGGGTGATTGAAGATATGTTGATAACGTATGTCATGGACAAGCCATCAAAATGGAAAGATTATTTACATTCAGTGGAGTTTTTTTTATAATAATGGGTATCAAGCATCTTTAAATATTAGCCCATTTGAAGCATTATATGGAAGAAAGTACAACACCCCAATGAGTTGGGACAACCCAACAGACAGAGCAATGGTTGGGCCAGAATTACTCAAAGAAATGGAAGAGAAGATAGTGAAAATAAAGAAAAAATTTAAAGGTACTCAAGACCGACAAAGGAAAAATGCACAGAGAATTTAAAATGAGTAAATAATGTATCCATCTATGTTCACACCACCTTACTGTAAAAAGCTAAAGAATATAAATATTATATGCCCTCATTGCTTATGAAAATGAAGACATGGGAATTTTTCATTATGAACACTATTAACTTTAGATGTAAGATATTTTCTATGTATGTTGCTATTAAATTTAGATGTTGTTTGTAAATTTAAGTTTGAACAAACTCATGAAAAATAGCTAAATTTAATGGAAATTTATTAAATAAATATGGCTAAATTTAATGGAAAATTTATTAAATAAATGATTTTGTTAAAAAAGGATTAATAAAAAATATATATGATTTTGTATAATAAAAAAATGTTAAAAAAATCATTTTTTTTTAAATTAAAAATAGTATATTAAATTAAATTAATGTTATCTATGTGTGTGGATGGTATCATCCTAAGTATATGGTTAAACTACTTCTAATTGGTTTACTATAACCTAGGCTATCTAATTTGTCCTCCTTAATGGGCGCCAATGGATTGTTCTTCAAGGTGGAAATCAAAGCCCACAATTAATCTATGGGTTATTAAAGGTTTTGAATAAGGTTAGTGGGGCCTAGGATTACTAGGGCTAAGGCTAGAAGAATAAGTAGAGGACACAACTTTTATGTAGTTCCACCAAGGTAGTGCATATATATATATAACAATTGGTCTTACTCCAATAGAGTTGTAGAGTTTGTGAAGTTACCTTTCCACAATAGTTTCTATGGCTAGTACCAACCACACTGTATTTTTGCATGGGGCATTGATAAATAGTGGTATTTTTTCATCCTATGTCATCTACAATGGCTTATATGTTGGATTTTAACCATCAAGTTTACATAGGATTAATGACAATGATTTAGAGACTATATCAATTGTATTTTTTTACATTTCCTTGATAGGGATCAATCTATCCTACTAATCAATCATCGTTAGAGGAGATTTGACAAAATTCCTTGCGAATTGTTATAAGTGAAAAAATGCACCTTAGTGTTTGCAATGAGAGACATCATAATTGTGATATTTATACCATGATAATCAAAGTATCCTTGAGCACTTAAGCTTCAATGTTCCCTCAAACAATGGAATGCGGTGGTAAATCTTGATCTTGTAGGGGTTTTGACCATGAAAAGAGAAATGCATGCCAGTTGGGTGTTAGAGGTGTGGTATTTTCCCTTCAAATAATTGAATGTTGTTATTGATCTTAACCTTGAAAGGGTTTGAACTAATACACTAATTTAATGTTTCAAGGGTGGTTTGGGGCACTATTCCTCTTAGTTGACCTACAAGAAAGTTAATATCTCATGTTGCTTCAAAAGAGTCTCATTAATCATATTTTGCACCAACTAGTTCAATATATCATGTTGCTTCTCATAATTTACATGACTTGGATGTCAAGTATAGTTGATTTGGGAGAAAAGGAACCACCTTATGATTTAGGAGAGAAAGATCAATCCTATGATTTGGCAAAGAGAATTACAAGAATTTTCTTAATATGATGGCGATGTTCAACTTTGTCAGTATGGTGATGATGTTGTTGAACATTCCCTAGGTTCATTAAAATCTATGATATGAAAATATATAAATTATATAGACTCTATTCCCTAGATTCATTAAAATCTATGATATAAAATTATATAGACTCTATGACATAATGAAAATATAAAAGTTATATAGACACTATTATATAAAAACATAAGAGTTATATAGAATCTATAATATGAAAGCATAAAAGTTATATAGACTTTATCATATAAATATAATGATGATATTCACCATTCCCTAAAATCATTAAAATCTATTATATAAAAATATAACAATGGTATAAACTCTATCATATAATGATGATGATTTTTACCATAAAAAGATCAACAAAATTTGACAAAAGCTAACCATAAGTTTTTATATAAAATTATTTTAAAATAATAAATAATTTTTTTTTTAAACAACTCTCATACAAATCTCTTTAACACTGTTGGAAAGAACTTAAAAGCAAATAAAAGGTCGTGGAAAATTATTGACTCTCAAGTTCCCTGTTCACATGTGGTATGCTTCCAGGAAAGCTTACTTTCGTTATTTATAAATAAAATTTTCAATTACACATTTTCTTTCCATTTCTCAGTTTTAAAGAGAAACTTTAATTTTTGAAGAAAAAGAGAAATCCTATTCATTTACTTCCTTTTCGCACACTGCTACAGAGCAACTTTAATTTTTGAAGAAGGGGAGAAATTGCTACATTTGTCAAACTTACTTTACATACACAATTAAAGGAATAGCAAAGTCACTTTAACAGATCTATGTGGATTCTCATTCAAATTTATCTCAACTGTACCCAACCAAGCCAAATGATCTTGCTAAGCCTTAGGCCTGTAGAATGACAGGGTCCACATAGTTGACTCCTTTGGGATCATAAGGTACCAATGACATATACACAGAAGGAGCCAAAAATAACTCACAAGTGGACTTCACTCTAATTCCTGCCTTACTCCTCAAGGAATTGCAGTAGCAGACATTGATAAGACATCTTCACATATAACCTTTCAAAAGGGAAAAACATTGGACCAATCACAAATATTCCTATGCTTATAGGGAAAGATTCCTCACACTGATACAAGGAATTTGAAAATATAATAAATGACCTGCATGCTAGTTCTCGGTTGTCTTTCCTTAACTTTCATGGGTATGTTCACGTAGACATTCCAATCCTTGTTTGTTTCCTCTAAAATACAAGATCGGAAGCCTGGAGTCTGGCAAAATTTATGCATTTCTGTGTGTCAATTTCTTCAAAACAAAGGACCAAGTCCAAGCTGCAACTAATTATTTCCTGACAGTTATCAAACATACAAGATAGAGTCTTTAAAGTCTTTGAAAAAAATATGCAGGTCTGTGTCAATTTCTTCAAAACATTTGACCAAGTACAATCTGCCATTAATTATTTCAAGACAGTTACCAAACATGCAGGAGTTATGAGTTCTTAGAACAACACCATACCAACTTGTGCCGTGAAAGTATATGAAAGTCTGTGTATGCTTGGGTCAGAAGCAAAGCCAATGCCAGCGAAGGCTTGACAGACAACTTCCTCATATCTATCGATACCAACTCCCCAACCATTCCAAATCCATGCAGCTGGAATAAGATTTGGTAGATGAAAACACGCTGTCATAGCGGGGTTAGAACACCTTATAGATTGACATAATCGGTTTCTGAGTTCATTGATCCACAAACAAAAGCAAAAAAGGTTTGATCACTGCTGCTGATCATGGGAAATGAAAGCAGCCAGCCATGATCATGACTACGGTAGTATATGTAGGTTTACTACAATTTTGACCACCTTCTCTATATTAATGCAAGTATGAGTCATTTAGTGTCTTAAAGTTGTCATAAATCCAATGCCCAAATGTTTTACAAAATCTACAAAACCTCAACAATAAACATCTTAATAACCTGGCCTAAATAAACAAAACATGTTAATTAAACTTTAAAAAAAGAACAGGTTGTTAAAAAAAAGCATGTTGTTAATTAAGCTTAAAAAAACAGGTTGTTGATTAAACTTTCTTGAAAGAAACTGTATGAGAGTTTATGAAAGTTTTGAATTAAAAGCAAATTATTACTTAAACTTTTTTTTAAAAAGTGTGAGAAACTTTTAAAGTTTTAAATTAAAAGCAAATCATTTCTTAAACTTAAAAAAAAAGAGTGTACGAGAGTTATGAAAATTTCAAAGTTTTGAGTTCGTGTGAGAGTTTATGAAACTTTTCAAGCCAGCCATGATCATGACTACGGTAGTATATGTAGGTTTACTACAATTTTGACCACATTGTCTCTATTAGTGCAAGTGAGTCATTTAGTGTCTTAAAGTTGTCATAAATTCAATGCCCAAATGTTTTACATAATCTACAAAACCTCAATAACAAACATCTTAATAACCTGGCTTAAAAAAAAGAAAGCATGTTGTTAATTAAATTTAAAAAAAACTGAAAAGAAACTGTGAGAGAGTTTATAAAACTTTTAAAGTTTTGAATTAAAAGCAAATTATTACTTAAATTTATAAAAAAAATACTGTATCAGAATTTATGAAAATTCAAAGTTTTGAATTCCTGTGAGAGTGCATAAATTTCAAAGTTTTGAGTTCCTGTGAGAGTTTATGGAACTTTTAAAGCCAGCCATGATCATGACTACGGTAGTATATGTAAGTTTACTACAATTTTGACCAGCTTGTCTATATTAGTGCAAGTATGAATCATTTAGTGTCTTATAGTTGTCATAAATCCACTGCCCAAATGTTTTACATCATCTACAAAATCTCAACAATAAATATCTTAATAACCTGGCTTCAAAAAAAAAAAAGCATGTTGTTGATCAAACCAAAAAAAAAGTTTGTTGTTGATTAAACTTTCTAAAGAAACTGTGATAAATATCTTAATAACCTGGCCTCCTAAAAAAAGCATGTTGTTGATTAAACTAAAAAAAGGCTTGGCCTCCCAAAAACACATGTTGTTGATTAAACTAAAAATGCTTCTTGTTGATTGAACTTTCTGGAAAGAAACTGTGAGAGAGTTTATGAAACTTTTTAAAGTTTTTTAAGAGAGTTTATGAAACCTTTTAAAGTTTTTAAGAGAGTTCATGAAACTTTTAAAGTTTTGAATTAAAAGCCTATTATTACTTGAACTTTTTGGAAAAAAAAACTGTGAGAATTTATGAAAATTTCGAAGTTTTGAGTTTGTGTGAGAGTTTATGAGACTTTTAAAGTTTTGAATTAAAAACATATTATTACTTAAACTTTTTGGAAAAAAAATACTGTGTGAAAGTTTATGGAACTTTCGAAGTTCTCTGAAAGTTTATGGAAATTTCTAAGTTTTGAGTTTATGCTGCAGTCCATGCCAAACTAATAAAATGTCTTGACAACCGTTCAAGGATTCGCGAGACAATCACCTCTACCAGGTGAGCTTATAGCCATTTTGTTATTATTGTTGTTCAATCTCAATAATAACATATATGAAGACTTACAAGGTTGGCTTTTATATAAATGGGTTGGCTATTTGATGATAGTATTAAACAGATATTGTTATTATTGGTGTTCTGGCAAAGCCTGGTGCAGATTGAGTTGAGTTGAGTTGATGCGCGTGCGTACATTGTGGTAGGCACGCGTGCATGTGTTGCAAAGTATGAGGAGGTATGACATGCGCTGTCATTATTATTAGTAGTTTTGGGGGACATTTAACACACTTGCTTTATCCTCCTTTACTTCCCTTTCCTGCTGCCGAGATTCCTCCCCATCTCAGAGGATGGTGACAGGCTTCTTTCTTCATATCAGACAACATCTCCATTCATGTGCAGATGCCAGTCGTACTGGCAGGCTTTGGCTCTGGCTTTCATGCAGTTTAATCTGCTCTCCTCTGTAGGGTCTTTGGCCTAGAAGTAGTAGGGATTAGTAGCTGTGAATTAAAAAGTAGTGGCTGTGAATTAGCTTAAACGAGTATCGCAATAATTCTGATTGAACAACCAGTAATCATATCATTTGTACGGCCATCAATGAGCACAGAATGCCTCTTCTGTTGGTCTCTTGAATGCAAACAAATCATGAATATCATACCAAATCTGAAGAATTTGCAGACCATCAAAACGTATCTACAAAAGATAATTCTTGATCAGCATCAGGAACCAGTCAATCCCATTCTTACATGTCAAAGCTCAACTAATGAACATCGCATTGAAATGCAAAATGTGAGTTAAAACTGTAAAATATTCATGTATACAGGAAAAATCATTTGGACCTGGAAGACAATATTATAGCTAGCTTGTAAGATTTTTGGATTGTCATTCTGGCTCCATTGGACATATTGAACTGAAACACATTAGCAGTTAATTACATTTAACTGAATAGCATAAGTTAACAACGGCCACAATTCGTTTATGGAGAAGAAGTCAAAGATATATATTGCAATACAAAATTACTTACTGTTCAATTTGACAATTGTTTGGGTTATAGAGTTGAAACCACCAATAATGCAAGCACTTACGCTCGTACCAGGTTTCATTTCGGTGGGTGATAAATCTTTCGAAGTACGATTGATTCTCTCCTTGAATGTGACAAAGTGGGAATGAATAGTCTTAGTAAACCTTAAAGCAAAAGCAAACTCTTTTTTCCTTCGTCTTTATAGAGAGAATCCCGGGCGAACATGCCCTACTTTCTTCTAGCTTTACCAGTATCACAAAAGAAATATTGGAAAAATGATTGCAAAAACAGCATCTAAGCTAATTTATTAACTGCGCCTGGAAATCAAGAGACTCATAGATACTCCAAATATCAATAACGTAGAATGCAAGTTCTAATTGCGAGATCTAAGACGAGAAACGATTTAATGGGTACTGGTTATTTCACATTGCTATGGAGGACAAACTGTAATGAAATAGTTCATGCAGTATGGTAGCAGATAACCCAGACACAATATATATAGTTGTTCATATCAACGAATAAGGAAATTCATCCTCCACCCACATATTTTGAAATGAGCCCCCAGCTAAGTTTTAAAACAGTCGTATACAGTACTAATGTGGAGGATTTGCAGGCATGAATGGGAAGCTGGGCAAAAGAGACTGTATACAAAACAAACTTGACTGGGAAAGCCCAGCATTGAATTGATCTATATTTTTTTTGAAGACTCGGTAGATCATGTCTGAGAGAATATTAACATAAATACTCAATAATTACTCCAACATCATGGCCTGGCCTGTCATTGAAAGATAGAATCACGAGGGAAGAGGAACATGCCAAATCTAATTAGATATACCAGACAAGATTTAGAATGCATTGATGATTCAACAAGAGCCAACGCTGACACATGTCTTTCAGTCAAAATAGATCAAAAAGACACTAATCACTACATATATTTATACGGTCGAAGAACAATTGTGTTCTAGATTTCTAAGGGTAAACTGAATATACCAAACATAGAACAGTATCAGAAAACCATCTATCTATCTACAAAGAGCTCTAATCTAAACAATTTAAAGAGTTTGCTTTGAGTTACAAACCAAAACATCAAATGGGTGCAGTCAACTTGGGACCATAGAGCTTTGTGTGGCGTCCATTTCATGGCCAGAGGCCAAATTTCTGATTAAAGGTCATGTACAAACTGCAACATTTGCAAGAAGCCATCTGACACTACACACTTTTGTAGTACACAAGATGATAAACAGAGTCTGACATTTAGATATCTTTGACGAAACTGCTTTCCCTTGTGTTTATGTCCGCAAAGACCCCCAAAACTGACAGGACTGGCCAAATTCATTGGATTGGAACCCTGAGATCACATCTCCAANCAAAACATCAAATGGGTGCAGTCAACTTGGGACCATAGAGCTTTGTGTGGCGTCCATTTCATGGCCAGAGGCCAAATTTCTGATTAAAGGTCATGTACAAACTGCAACATTTGCAAGAAGCCATCTGACACTACACACTTTTGCAGTACACAAGATGATAAACAGAGTCTGACATTTAGATATCTTTGACGAAACTGCTTTCCCTTGTGTTTATGTCCGCAAAGACCCCCAAAACTGACAGGACTGGCCAAATTCATTGGATTGGAACCCTGAGATCACATCTCCAAATGCCCAGCTAAGAAGAAGAAACCTCAGTATCTTCACCGCAGTGCCAAATTAGTCGGTTCAGAAGGATGCTTCCAGGAAATTCCATGATGGAAAACCCTATCCATGGTTAAAAGCTCAAAAACCCAAAATTTTTCCTTCAAAGAAGTACTAAAACGCAGTAAAAAAATGAGCAAATGGCAAACTATCATATTGAAGCACAGACAGATAATATATACAGAATGGAATCCATGAGACGAGAAATGCAAGGTAATGATATTAAAAACTTCCAAAATTTGAACCAAAGAAGTCTCGGGAACGCTGAAATAGTAAGGCTATCAGCTCCCAGCAAAAGCCAGAAGAATAATAAAACAACGCTGGTGTCTCCCAACAAATTTAAGCTTTTAAAAAACTTGCACATAATAATCAATCCCAGCCTGAATTCAGCTACAAAATTTCCATACCCAACAATGAGGATATATATATAGATATAGATATGTATGTATATATCCTAATAAGGCGTGCGAAGGCCGGTAGCCCAAGCGAGGGCATCAGGCGAAAGCTGGCTGTTGATGGGATTGCTGTAGATTGCCATACCACCGCAAGAATCATTTGGTAGAGGATGTCCGTGCCCGGTTGAGGCTGCCAGAGATCCCTGATTGTTCTGTAATTGGGTGTTTGCAGCGTTTTCTTCGTCTAGTTCTGCGGGCAGGCGGTGATAGGAGGGACTCGTAAACGAAGCCGCTATGATGGTAACCGGTCCGGCCGCTGTGAGCTCTCCCGCTACACTTCCTCCGACGACCTGCCCTTGTGCCCCGGCCAGGCTTATAGTCAGCCCCCCGGACAAGGAGGACGAAGACGAAGAAGAAGACGAGGGAGACGGCAGATACATGCCCGAGAGCGACAATATCTCGAACCGGCCACGGAAATTAAGAGGCGCGCCGGGCACGGTGGGTTGCCGCAAGGTCACGCTGGCGACCGTGCCGCTTCCGCTCATAATGCAGAGCCCGATCTGCCTCCGCCGCACAAACTGCAAAACGCTCTCGCCCACATCGCAGCCCACGGCCACCTCCAGGACGTGAGGTCTCATGGCATTTTCGTTGTCCCGGGTTATGATAATGGGAGGCTTCGGCTTATTCTTGGACCCAGGCGGGCGACCCCTCGGCTTCCGGGCGACCTCAACCGTCCCGGAGCCTCCCTCCGCTCCACCACCACCGCCACCACCGGAGGATGACTGTATGATCTGCGTCTGTGATATCCCTTTACCGGTTCCTCCTCCTCCTCCTCCTAAATCACTGCTGCGGCTTTCTTCTTCTTCAGAAGTCTGGCATTCTCGCTGAAAGTGCACATGAGAAGAAATTCCTCCTGTAGCTGCTGCTGCTTGGAATTCAGCCATCACAACATCACCCTTATAAAATTTATATAAATAAAAACAAAACCCCTGTCTCTCCCTGTCAAGCAACACCCAACAAAAATGGTATTTTATCTCTCAAAATGGCCGGATGGACCCATCCATGTATCCGTATCCTCTATTCTCCATTAGAGCTGCAGCAGCAAACTGCTTAAAAAATATATAATACTTTGCCACAGAAGAAGTCCACCTCCAACAAGTCTATTATATAGATATATATATACTACTTGGACTTGGACTCCGTCCATCTCCCCACCCCCTCGATTAATAAAAGGACCCCCCTCTCACTCATCGATATCAATATCGGCGGCGGTGGAGGCGGTGTGGTGGTGGGGCTGTGGTGGCGATTTGCCAAGCAGCTGGGCTTTCTAGGTCGGTGATGGAGGGAGAAGCTGGAATGATGGAATGGCTGGGCCGGTCGGTCCTGATGGACGGCGGTCACTGGGTCCACCTCCAACTCCGCTACACACCCTCCAATGCAAAAATAGCCCACCCCAGCCCCCCAGCCTAACACCACACGCCACTTCCTCCTCAATTATCCTTCACTAACTCTATCACGATTCCTCTGTAACAGAGCCTTCAACAGCAAGCAAATAATTTGAATTCACAAAACCATCCTACTCAACCAAAAGTAAGAGGTATAACCGAATCTCCCAACAAAAAAAGCCTTCTATTTCCAGCAATAAATTTTATAATGATTATAGGGATGATCTAGCGCTGCACTATGATCTATATTCCATGTATTGTGGAATTATATTGAATTCTCAATTGATCAATATTGATGTTATGTTATGTTAGTCAGTTATTTTCAGATTATTACAGATTTTGATATGAAAGTGACTCCTGTTTTTCTATTGTAAAGTTTATATTTCTGTTTGTTTGTTTTTTACAGTGAAGTGGAGAGGGTTTAAAAGTGGACAATCTTTTTTCCAATCAGATTTGGGCGAGTTTTGTTAAAATGGGTCAAAATTTGTAATAAGTGTAAATAAATTAAATTAAAGTGTAAATAAATTAAATTATGATTTGAGAGAATTTTTAGGTTTAATTTAAGAGAGAGTGAGTTTGTCCACTTATTTAATTACCGGTTGTTTATTTGGCAGTTTTTTTAAGGGGTGAAATAATAAGTGGACAATCTTAACTTTTCAGATTAGTCCATTTTTCTATTTTGCCATTCCAAATTACAGGGACTTAAATTGTTTTGAAAATAGATCAAAACCCATAAAACAAACTATGGTTGCAGATACATTTTCTCTCCCTTTTTAGGGAGAATTTCTTACAAAAGGAGAGTGGGTTTGTCCACTATTAAGTGACCCCAAGGTAGGAATTTTCATAGTTTAAAGGAAGAATGTTGACCGTTATTGTAAATTTTTAACTGTATTTGATGGCAAAATTACATCAAATAATCAGTTTGGACAACTCCCT
The DNA here is from genome assembly GCA_010110895.2 of Picea sitchensis. NCBI lineage: Eukaryota > Viridiplantae > Streptophyta > Pinopsida > Pinales > Pinaceae > Picea > Picea sitchensis. Next base: position 126,871 of record SNQJ01S0071951.1, on the reverse strand, counting down.
CACCCGTTTTCATAGTTTAAAGGAAGAATGTAGACAGTCATTGGAAATTTTTAACTGTATTTGATGGAAAAATCACCCCAAATTCCATAGGAGGTTACCCCTTATTTATTTAGAAACCCAGCCTTTTAAATTTGATAATTTGGACAACTCCCTTACCAATTTTCGTAGTTTAAAGAAGAATGTTGACCATCATTGTAAATTTTTAACTGTATTTGATGGCAAAATCACACCAAATTCCATGGGAGGTTACCCTTATTTATTTAGAAACCTCTAGGTTAAATTTCACTATTTCGACAACTCCCTTACCCATTTTCATAGTTTAAAGGAAGAATGTTGACCGTGATTGTAAATTTTTTAATGGGTGAAGTAAAGTGATCAATACTGAATTCAAATAAATATTAAACATAAATTATTCCAAAAATTAATCCTTCTCTTTTCTTTTTACATTGGTAAAACCTATTAAACCTATCAATTCTCATTGGCTGCTATAGTTAATGTGGGTTAACTCATCACCCTTAACTTAATCACCCTTAACTTAAGGGAAATCACCTCAGTTCTATGTGGTTTGTCCATTAAATTAACCATTGTTTATTTGCAGTTTTTTTAGGAGTGAGATAATAAGTGGACAATCTCAATTTTTCGGATATGTTCATTTTTCTATTTTTGCCATTCCAAATTACAGGGACTTAGTTTGGACAACTCCCTTACCAATTTTCATAGTTTAAAAGAAGAATGTTGACCGTCATTGTAAATTTTTAACAGTATTTGATAGCAAAATCACCCCAAATTCCATCGAAGGTTACGCCTTATTTATTTAGAAAACCCGTAGGTTAAATTTGAAAGTTTGGACAACTTCCTTACCCATTTTCATAGTCATTTTCATAGTTTAAAGGAAGAATGTTGACCGTCATTGTAAATTCAGAAACCCGTTTGAACAACTCCCTCCCTTACCCGTTTTCATAGTTTAAAGGAAAAATGTTGACAGTCATTATAAATTTTTAACAGTATTTGATGGCAAAACCACCCCAAATTCCATCAGAGGTTACCCCTTATTTATTTAGAGGTTAAGAAGTGGACAAAGTCAACTTTTTTAATGAATCCATTTTTTAATGGGTGACTTAAAGTGATCAATACTGAATTCAAATAAATATTAGAAATAAATTATTCCAAAAGATAATCTCTCTTTTTTCTTTTTACAATGGGAAAATCTATCAAACCTATCAAGTGTCACTGGCTGCTATCAGCTAATGTGGACTGACTCATCACCCTTAATTGAAGGAAAATCAGGTCAGCTCTAATAACCAGCTGGTCATCTTGTAAATGAGCAGATTCTCCCTCCTCCCAAATACCTCTGGGTTTTGGGTTGTTAGCTCACTTCCTTACATCTAAAAAAGAACTCTTAACCAAACAGAAAGAGTGTTAGATCCTTATCTCCACTTCAATAATTAGAATTTTTTTTTTAAATTGAACTATAATTCTAGAAAAAATCTTCAGATTTATGCAGAATTTACACCAGAAAGATAATAAGTTTGTCAAATTATCAAGTTACTCTTAATTTAGCTACTATTTTGTTCTAATTTCAAAAAAATTACTACATGCTTATACCACTCCAAAGCCTGCATAAGCACATGGAGTTAAACTGAAGAACGGAAAGAGGACTGAACGGAAAACTGGGTACATGCTTTGGCCGGATATAAACTGACATCAGATATGGTGAGACCGCCTACTGAAAAACGTACTCCGACCCATTCTATCCTTCCTGACGTACCCTTCTACCTCCTCTACTTTTGCCCCTCCGCCAAAAGAAGCGCCATGCTTGTCTGTATGCTGCAGGCAGGCTTTTGTGAGTGTTTACTTGCCTCTGCCTCCTGCTGCTGCTTCGTAACGTACTTTGCAAAACTAGGAGAGGCAGAGAAATATGGAGAAGGACGTGAGGGGTCTTTTCCTTTTTCTTTCTTCCTACTTTTTATGGGAATTCCCGCCTTTGAAAAAATGATACAATTCTGCTCGATTCTCGTCTTTCTCCCTGCTACCACCGCCTCCCTCTTTCCTTTTCAACATTAGACAGATCGCCAACTGGCCCTTTCATATCATATGATGACATCCATGATCCAACACCCCAAATCAAAATCTTGTATGGATGGATGCCTCAATCCTACTTGGACTCTTCTACCTTCAGCATATTAATCGTTTCATCTAGGTTGCCAGAATCCTCTGGTCCATTTTTCACACAGTCATTCTAATTTTCACAAAATTGTAAAAAAAATAAAAATTGAGATATTGATATTTATGGTAATTTTTTTAATAATTAATGGTAATTTTTTTTAACATTATTTATTTCAATTTTCAAATATTTGTTATAATATAGTTTTTTTTAACTTTTTAAGTCATCAAAACTTTAATGATATTGAAATCCTTCTCTTAATGCTTTTCAAACATGGAAATAACATTTAAAAAAATTATTCTCTTAAGATTTCATAAACCAATTTTGATCTAAGTGAACTTTAACCATCACCGTTATCATCATCATACTAGTTATATATAAATAGATAAAAAGCATTGTTGACTAAATGTTTTTTTGGCTATTCATAATATTAGAAAATAATTGACAATTTTTATTTCAAATTTGATAAGAATTATTTTTAGTTAACTAAATTATATATATCAATAATTAACACTACATAATCAAATTACTATGTTAATGAAAATACCAAAAAAATCAAAATTAAAAAATATAAAACTAAAATAAGTTTCTTTTATTTTTTATTATACTATATTAGCTAGTGGTTAGTGAATGCCTAAAGGTTTGGACTATAGCCCGGAAAATGAAAGGCTATAACATGAAACTCACACATGGCCAGACATTACCAAACCTGCCACCTTTAGAATTACTCATTGGTAAATATTAAATGGTTGGGTTCCACATTCACATCTCTCCACTCTATAACAAAACTTTAATCTCTCCACCATAGTAAATTTTAAATATGATCAAGTAAAAGTAAATTTATTGGGACTACTAAAAATATTCCATCAATATTTGATCTTATCCATACAAAATTGATTAAGCACTAAAATCCTATTAAATGTGTCCATTGTCAATAGGTGTAAGCCTTTGACCTTTTGCCTTTAAGGATACTCTTCAGCTTCATGGATGGATAGGTCCAAATATTTGCTACCTCTGCCACATCCATTCTAAATCTATTTTCCACTTATTTTGGGCCTCTCCTATTACAAAATTGATATGGATTAAAATTCTATTAGTTCTAAAACAAAATGTGATGTAGATAGGCTCAAATTTGCAGGATTGTCTGGAGAATTGGTCTCTACAAGTCACATACCTCCCTCACCTACCAGTACCTCCCCAACAAAGTGATTTTTGAGAATATATTTGTCTCGTAAATACCATTTGTTTCTTTATCTTGGGAAAGTTGAACCCCACAAAACTTAAAAAGATTTGTGCCCCTCCTACCTTTCCACCTCTCACTCACCTCTCAATTCCTGCACTGTGGAGCTGGTGGAAGGTTACACCTATGTGATGGAACTTGGATCACTTGGACCTTTAACAGTGGAAATGGGTCAAACACAAAAGTCGAGCTTCTTGAAGCCTGGGCCACACTATTTTTGGCCACTCGTTATAATATTTTGGATCTACATGTGATTGGAGATTCCAAAATTATTATTGACTAGTTAAACAGAAAAGAAAAGCTACAAGTAGCGACCTTGGAATATTGGAAGGATAGAATCATTGATCTACTCCAGACCAGCTTCACTCATATTTTCAGAGAGCAAAATACAGAGGTTGATATTCTATCCAAAAAAGCTCTTTTGGAACTCACTGGGGTACTGGCCTATCATCGCTGGAGTGGTGGACTTGAGAGCCAAACCCACCATTTTTCTCTATTCTAGCATGTTTTGTCTTTTTCTGTTTTCACTTTTCTAATTTTTCTGCTTGTAGATTCAACACTTTCATTTGTATGGGGATGGGTAGTATTTTGCTACAACCAGTTTTGCTTTAACATTTGGGGATGAGATCTTAGATGATCATGACACATAATTGTAACTATTTGGTTAATGGCACATACACTCCTCAAAATTGTAACTATTTGGTTAATGGCACATACACTCCTCCTCTGTTTTAGACATAGAATTGTAATTATTTGGTTATCTCCAAATTTAATAGAAGGTGAAAATTTTCATTTGGAAAAAAAAAAAGCCTTTTCAACTTAATTATAGTATTGTAGTTTGAGATTTTTTTTTAAATTAATTATATATATAATATATATAAACAAAATTGACAATTTTAATTTCAAATTTAATAAGAATTATTTTAAATTAACTAAATTATATATATTAATAATTAACATTACAATTACCCAATTACCATGTTTAATGAAAAAACCAAAAATTAAAATAAATATTGTAGTAAAAAAAATTCTAAATAAAAATATATAAAATAAAAATAAAAATAACTCTTTTATTTCATAATATATAATTTCCAAACTTAAAAATATCATACTTGTAACTTTTTCCACTCCAAGTTAAATTTCATACATTTATGTATAAAATAAATCTTACTTTCAAATTAGAGAATGCAATTTATTTCATTAACTTGTATAATAGATAAATCTTCCCACTCATAGCTTAAGTTATAAAGTGTATTTTATTTTTTAAACAGTTAACATTAAGTACTATGTAGTGATCCAATAATTGGTTTACTATTTTTTTTATCCTACCTGTTTTATGATGATTAAACTAAACTAATCATTAGTTCAGTGTATGGTGTTTAATGTTAATATTTCTTAAACTTGTGCACAAAAAATAACTGTATACTTGAATTTTCTTTCTCATTCTTCCAATTATATACTTGGATTCTCTTTTTCATTCTTCCAAAATATCATTGTTGTATTTAGAATAAATTTATTTATCTGTTGAAAAAAATAGAATGAATTTATTTAAAGTTAGTTTCATTCTTATTATACAATTATTGAACTGAAGACAAAAATTAATAATAATATATTTTAAAATTTATATTTATATAAAAAAAAATATTACAAATATTTTTATTAATGCTAAATATATAAATAAAATTATTTTATATTGATTAATAAAGATTTTATTAAAAATTATATAAAATTAAAATTTATAATATTAATGTATTTGTATTATTTTTCCTAATTAAAATTTAAAATTAACTTTTCCTTGATGTATTTGTATTATTTTTCCAAATTAAAGTAAGTAATTATAACAAGTTCTTTTATCATTCAAAATAAAGTGAATTAAAAATTATTATTTAAAATAACAATAATTTATAATTAAATGGTTTTGCATTATTTTCTTCAAATTAAAGTAAGCAATTATATCAGGCTTTTCTATCATACAAAAGAAAGTGTATAATTAAAATTTATAACTTTTATATTGATTAATAAAAACATGTTTACATATAAAAGATAATTAAAATAATATCAAGCTTTTCTATCCTAAAAAAGAAAGTGTAAAATTAAAATTTATAACTTTTATATTGATTAATAAAAAAAATTTACATATAAAAAATAATTAAAATAATATCTTATATTTACTCAGGTGTACTTATAAATATCATTATATTCTAATATGTAAATTTTATAACCTTTACAGATAAGAAGACCATAAGTTGTTGTTCAGGATAAGACCATAAATTCAAATCCAGTTAAGTTACAGTCAACACTAAATTAAATTAATAAAAAAATATTATGCTCCAACAAACAAAGTAACAAAGTCGAGTCAAATCCAAACCAATAAAATCCATCAAATCCAGACCAAGAAAATCTTCTGAGCTGATGCCGTCATTGTTGATCATGTAAAATGCTCAGAGTCCTTGTAACCCATACCCATCTCAAACATAGGTTTCATTTTCAAGAACAACAACCATTAAAATTATTAATAATAATAAAAAAACACCTGTAATATATCTATATGTGTGTGAGAGAGAATATTTATCAAAACAGAGCCAGCAAAAATGTATATATTTCTACTTCTTAGATTTAAATTTATAATTTTTTAAGAAGAAATATTTGTTTTTAACTATTAGATCCATTCAAATTATACATATATTTTTAGTTATTGATGATGATGATGATGATGATTAACATCCACTAAGATCTAATTGGTCTATGGGACCTTAAGAAGGTAAGTGATTACTTGTGATTCTTTAGAATTTTGTTTCTGTGTTCAAAAAACATTAAGAGAAGCTTTCCAAGATCACCATATTTTTGTTGAGTTAAGAGGTTAGGAAGGTTGGTAGTGTGATCAATATTTTGAAAATAAGATCTAATATGGGTATAGGTTGGACAATCTAAAAGAACGTGCTTTTCATCTTCAACCTTCTTAGTGTCACAAAGGTGACACACTCTTTCATCCCATGGCGTTTTAGGAATTGATCAACGCCCCGTTTCACTATGGAGCTCGTGAGAATTTGTTCTTATCTTAGAAATGCTTATTTTTTATTTACACTTGACAAAACAGATAGATAATTTTGATCTTCTAGATTAGGGTTGATTACATCTTTATAATACCTTAATTTTCTTTTTCCCTCTAACTCTTTATCACACCACATTTTTTTCTTAAATTTTGATTTGACGTTTTTTTTAATAGTATCTTTATTATGCAAAATAGTTTCTTCCATGATTCCCCAATAGTTTAGCCAAGACCGGGCATCTTTATGCCATCCTCGCTTGAGTCGATGGTGGTTATGACTTGATTTGGAAGAAATTTTAGGTAGCCTCTTGTCTTTCATGTTGTTTAACTTGTTCTTATACATTAGGTATCTAGTCATAGCCATGCTCTCAATGGGGGAGAGGCTTGTTTCTACGAGGAGGATGAAATAGGGCATATTTCCTTTAATTTTGAGATTATAGGTTATAAAATTCTTTTGTATTTGCTATATCTTTCTCTAGGATTCACGAGAGATACTACAACCCCAGACTTCACATCCATAAAGAATAACAGGTATAACAAGAGTCTCAAAGAGGAGTTTCTTCTTATCCCAACTCCAAAGTTTAGCTGATTTACAATTGTTTTCAAGCCCATAATAAGCTTTCCATCCCCCAATAATCCTTTTCTCAATGCTATAATTCCAATTAAGCTTGTGGTGAATATCAATTCCAAGATAT
>SNQJ01S0071951.1:58157-78082 GCA_010110895.2 Picea sitchensis | reverse complement strand
AATTTGACATGAAGGATTTCGGGGCTGCTAACTTCATTCTGGGAATGGAGATTAAAAGAGATCATGCAAACATGAAACTCTGGTTGAATCAGAGAAAATATGTTGAGACGATATTGCAGAGGTTTAATATGCATGGAAGTAAACTGATCAAGGTTCCTATTCCTATAGGTGTAAAGTTATCTACAGATCAGTGTCCCAAGACAAAGGAAGAAGAAGAGGACATGTCCCATGTTCTGTATGGCAGTGAAGTTGGAAGTTTGATGTGTGCAATGGTCTGTACTAGACCAGACATTGCACATGCAGTGGTAGTTGTGAGCAGGTATATGTCAAAACCAGAGAAGGAGCATTGGACAATAGTAAAGAGGGTCTTCAAGTATCTTCATGGCACTACCAGTTATGGATTGTGCTACCAAGGAAGACCAGGATTGGATATAGTGGTGGACATACATGGATTTGTTGATGCAGACTGGGCTGGAGATCTGGATCACAGAAGATCTACAAGTGGGTATGTGTTTAACCTATTTGGAGGAGGAATCAGTTGGATGACAAAAGATAGGCTGTAGTGGCACTCTCAACTATAGAAGTTGAATACATGGCAGCCACTCATGAAGGAAAGGAAGCAGTATGGTTACAAAGATTGTGCTCAGGTATTGAGTTGGTACAACAAGCAGTGAGATTAGATTGTGAAAGTTAGAGTGCAATATTCCTAGCAAAGAACCCAGCTTATCATTCGAAGAAAAAGCATATTGATGTTTAGTATCACTTTGTGAGAGACATGGTTGAGGAAAAGAAGGTGTTGTTGGAAAAGGTTGACACTTTGAAGAATGTTGCAGATTCATTGACAAAGTCTGTGAGCACAGAAAATTTCTCCTGGTGTAGAGTAATAATGGGCATTTCTGCCCTGGATTGTTGACTATATAATCCCATGGACCCTTGGATGCAAAGAAAACAACAAGTGGGAGAATGTTGGGTATGTGTTATATTCTTTGTATGTGTGTGTGGGTGCGTCAGATTCGACAACTGCGTCTGACGATCCCTCTAGTAGTGATATTTGTGTCATGTGTGCCAGGATTTTTCCTAGGGGGGTCCCAAGGGGGGGGCAAGTATGCCCCCCCTGGTTATGCCCAACACCCTGATTTTTTTTTTTTGGGTGGTTTTTGCTATTTTTATTGGTTTACTAAATTAATCCCGGATTAAGGGATTAGGGTTTTGGTATCTACAGAATATCTAAAAACATTGTATATATTGTATGGTGAATGGTGAAATTCTATATAATGAATATAAGAAAGGTTTTCCCGATTGAGGGTTTCCGGTATAAAATCTCTGTGTACTCTGTGTATGAGCCATTGATTAAATTATGTTTTACTTAAGAATATATATGCATTGCTTTACTTCATAGGTTTAAAACTTACATTTAGTGCATAATGATATGTGTACATATTAAAATCTGAACCCAATAAGTAATGTCTAAACTTTTGCAGCACATATACCATTGCTAGTCCTTCCCGTTCTGTCATGGTATAGTTATTTTTTGTTGTCGATAGTTTCCTGCTTGCGAAGGAAATTGGATGGTTTGTCTCCTTCTTTTGTTTGAGATAACATCGCGCCTAAATAAATGGACAAGGTATCCACATGAACATGGAACTCCTTTTTCTAGTATGAGAATATCAAAATTGGCACAGTCACTAGCTTTTGTGTTAATGTATCTCGCCTGTATCTCGCCCTTTCTGGAAGTCCTCATTCCACTGGAATTTTTCTTCTTTTTTCAACAACTTCTCCATAAATGTTGTAATATGTGCATACCCCTTGAAAAAATTCCTATAATATCCTATGTGATCCATTTTTTCTCTCAATTTTCTGACTGATGTGGGTGGTTGTACATCTAGAATCACTGCAACCTTCACTGGATCCACTATTAAGCCTTGTTTACATACCACATGTCCCAACAAAATTCCAAATGGTGCACAAAAAACACATTTCTTCAAATTTAGTGAAATATGACATTGTCTACACCTATCCAACATCAATTTAAGTAATTCAATGTGATCCCTTGATAGACTAAACAAAATCCAATCATCTAGGTAGGCTTCCAGAAACTTATGAATAAATTCCTTAAAGACTGCAACAACTACTCTTGAAAACACTATAAGTGTGTTCTTTAATCCAAAATGCATCAATGCATACTGGTAACTTCCCCATTTTGTCGCAAAGGTATTTTGTGCCTATATTCTTGCACAATTTTAATACGATGATAGCTTGAGAAACCATCTGTGAAAGAATAGGCCTCCCTCCCCCTACATTCTCTAGTACTTAAACTGTGAATGGTGTCGGAAATGGGTCATGTAGGCATGCATCATTCAACTTCCTTAGATCCATGCAGATCCTAATTCCTCCTATTTTATTTTCCTACACCACCATTGGACTTATCCATTCTAACTCCTCGACTGGTTCAATGACTCATGCTCCTAGCATGTGGTCTATTTCTTCCTTCACCTTCTCTTTGTATTTTGGATTCAATCTGTAAGGTCTCTATCTTATTGGTTTAGCGTTTGGTTTTAGTGGGATTTTCATCTCTCCTAACTCACCAACTATCCCTTTCATCTCTGGAAATGTAGTTGGGAATAGGTCTTGATATTTGTGAAGTAAATCTACAATATTTTCTATGGTTTCATCGCTCTAATAATCTCCTATCTGCGCAAATTTTGGGTCCTCTTCTTCCTAATATTCGCTTTCTGTGTCTTTAGTGGTTTTGCATATGTTTTAGATCCAATCTATAGACCTTGTACACCGTGTTCCCCCTCTCTTTTTAGTAGTTGGACATTTTGGGGATCTTCCTCATCCTAAGCTTCTTGTGCAACATTGTAACATTCTAGTAATTGGTGGAATGTCATAGCAATGTTGTGTGCACTACATACATATATTACCTCCATTGAATCTTATTCTGAGAAAATGTTGTGTCTAATAGCCTGTAGCATTGCATATACTAATGGAGATTCATGATCAAAAGTAAATTTTACCTTAAACCTTTAAGTCATGTAGTCCCAGTTTGTGGTATCTCTGTGCATCTCTAGTTCCAAATACCAATTCTTTGGAATTGTCTCCAACGTATATATGAACCAGTACATCCATTATTTCTTTGGTGTCATGCTCCATATATTTTCGCACTGTGTGACATGATCTGCTGGATTTCCTTCCCTGCTATATTTCTCCGTGATATCTTCCATATGGGTATCGAATATAACTTGTATCGTTATTCTACAATGTTTCCAATCTTCTATGCTTTCTTTATGTGTAGCCCACTATCTGGTTCGGGTGGCCTTTAAAACAACATTTTATACCAACAATATGTGTTATTCAAGTGTTTGTAACTCAAAATTCTATACAAATGTTTCTATATCAATCAATCCAACATACTTTGGCAGATCGCATAGCTCTGTTCCCATCCAACACAATGATAGAGAAATGTGGGCACACCTCCTTGTTGAGACTTCGTGCATCCTTGCTGCCAATGTTCCAATCCTTCCTCTAACCAATCCTTCCCCTGAGTCTAATGAACACGAGCTAATTCTCCTCCAACTTAGCGCACCATTTGTTGTGGGGTTAACATAGTCATCCAGTCTCGCATTCATATTATACAAGTTGTCGATTTCATCCCCTTTTGTTGGCTCTATGTACCTCTTTTCTTCTTTTGGATCCAATAGAGAAATAACCTTTAAGTCCCCTAATTTGAATGTCATTTCCCTCCTCTTCAAATTAATGATTGTCTAGTTGTCGAAGGCCCATCCTAATCCCATTAATGTTGGATATGGTTGGCTATCATCCACGATCTAGATAACTTGAAAATATTCTATACTGCAAACTCCATCTATATTCACCAGTATCCCTATCAATCGACCAATCAATACTATCTCGTGTTGATTTGATAATCTTAACTAGACAGGGGACCAAATTAACTTGGGCTTCCCCATCATTTCCCAGGTTTGTTTTGGTAACACATTCACATCAGAACCCAAGTCTAAAATAAGGTTTTCCTCATCATGCTCCCCAATCTACCCAGTAATCTAAACTCTCCATTGGTTCTTTTCTTGTGCAATACCTGATTCACTACCTTATATATGGTAGTAATTTCCCTTTCTTGTGTGAAGTGGTCAATCATGTTTCATAACATATTCAATGCATTTTCATCCTTCATCATCTCTAAACAACTCTTCAAAAACTCTCCCAAAGTATTTTCTTTCTTTAGTGGCCCTTCTAGTATGGAACGATCATAGATTGGAGGCATGCCACCCATATGTGGTGCATATGATGTTGATGCTACCCAATTTGATCCCAATATCTCCTTTATTTTCTACTTATAGGTATCTTTTTCTTTCTGTGGGTCGAACATCTGTAGAGGCCCTACTTCTTTACCCATTTATTAGCCTACCTTCTTCCACTGGTCATATTAATCCCTATTCTATCTCATATGTGTGTCACAACTACTATTTTGGGTCATTCGTCGCGTATATCTATTGATATATTTTGAACATTTTGATTTGAGTTCTGGTTTTTATTTCCTCTTTCCTTACACTTTACCAGTAACTGAGGACAATATTCTGTCACATGCTCCAATGCTCGACAATATGTGCATGTTGTACAAGGGTTCTGGAAATCACGAGATAAGTGTCCCAGTTGGTTACAGTTATAAAATTTTATTGGGCCTCTTCCTCCTCTTCCAAAATTTTCTCTTCCTCGACCTCTGCCAAATCCTCCTCGGTTTCCATGGTTAAAGCCTCTTTGATTATTATAATGACCTCCTTATGTAGCAACATTTTCCTCTTGAATTTTTTACAGGTCTGAAGTGCGCTCCCTCTTCACATTGAATGCACAACAATCCTTATCTTTATGTCTATTGGGTGCAGTCCAATTTTGAGGAAAAGTCCATTTTTGGAAAGTAAATATTAATTTGGAAAAAGACAACTAGCAGGAAAAGAAACACGTGCGGGGAAAAACCACATGTAAAGGAGAAAACCATGCAAGGAGCGCATGCAGAAAATCCTAACCATGCAAGGAGCGCATGCAGAAAATCCTAACCATGCTACAATTAGGGTTTTTGCAAGATATTGTAACGAATGATAAGCTATAAATTAGTATAAATAAGTACCTAGGAGGTCTAGGTCGAGGTTCTAGATTTTTTGTTCTATTCAGTTAAGGAAACTACTATAATATCTGATACCATTTTTGTAAGTTGTTGAGTTGTAGGAGAGTCAAGTAGCTAGATCTTGAGGGTTAGATCGAAAGATGAGGAGCCTTGTGTGATCTAGTCAGTCTTATAGAGGATTGTGGAACCTGTTTTGTGATTGTATGATCAGAATTGTAGTGCGCGCAACACCATATATTGCAGAAATCTAAATAAAAGAGCATAAGAAGTCGAATCTTTGTGGGCATAGCCTAGGAGGGGGTGAACCATGGTAACACTTGTGTTATATGTTGTGATTGATTGCATAATTTACTTCTATAAGTATTTAGACTATGAATGTATGAATGGATAATTCTGCGAGATCTGTTATATGATAAATCCGTTAGAATGCATGCATAGACTTACCAAAATAATGAATATTAAGAATAACAGAAAGAACAACCAGATAAAGGCCTAAGAAGATGAAATGCAATATCATATCCCCACTCTTTCCTAGACTACAAACATCTGAGCATTGTAGTCACCCATAGGACTATCTCGGGTGAGACTACGCAGTACATTATGTGTGATGTGTTTCCTTTTGGTTTACTAGGAGGGAATATAGTTTTAGAGGGTTTTGTTGGAAACTTGTTCAGATCTGAACCTGGCTGAGCCCAAGAGTAGGAAGAGAAATTAGTAACCAACAATGTCCTACTGACTTACAAAACATGCAAAATAAATTTCTTGGTGTACTGTGGTATTTCTGTAGAAATGGACAATCATGTGGATTATGTCCCCATTTCTTACATATCTCACAATATCCTACTCCTGGTAATGGTTTCGGTGCTCCAGATGCCATGTACTGTGCAAAGTTCGGGCATTCATCTTTGTGGTGACCTTCAATCCTACACTTAGTACACCAAATTTGTTCCCGCTTCTCCTTCCCCTTTGTAAGCTCTACCAATTGAATGGTTAAGGCATCCAGTTGTGTCTAGACCTACACCATCCCCCCATTGTCTTCAAAAAAATACAAGAGATGCTTCCAGTTTCATTGCAATATCCAAGGCTTCAAGCTATGACGTAAATTTTTGTTGTATCAATGGGATGCAGATGCATGGCAAGAGTCCCGCAATAAACCATTCCTTGTGTTTTTTATCAGGGATTTGGAATGTTAACCTACCCATCATGTCCTTGAATCTCTGATTGAAATACCATACCAATTTAGTTTGTACTTATTTGATTTATTTTAATTATGTAATGTACTGCAACTCAAATTTTGGTTTCTTGAATTCTTTCAACAACGCTTGCATAATTTTTGTTAGGGTTCTCGCTTGGCCTATTGACATAGTACTTTGCATATTCATGTACCATACTAGTGTGTGACCTATCAATGTTTTTGCCAACTGCACAATCTTCTCAGGCTCATCTTGGACATTATTTGCAGCCCAAATGGTCTGACATACAAAGATACATTGTTATGGGTCCTTTGACCCAATTCCCTGAAACTCAAGCAGTCTTAGTGTATTATCCACTCCTACCATGTGTTTGTGTGTCGTTCCTCCCCTTGGTGATACTAGTTGACACTGGCTTGATGCGTTATTTCCAAAGCTCCGACTACTACTCTTATGATTTCCTCCACTGACTAAAAGGGATTTTGACAAGTCTTCAAATGTGGTTTCAAATCTAGGTGACACACACAGGGTTGTGGATTCGACACAGGATTCATCTTGAATAAGACTTACCAATTCTTCTATAATAGGACCGCATTGAGGATCCTCCTCTTCTCCTTCTATGCATTGTACTTCTACAATATGGACATTTGTGCAAGTTTCTTGGTACTCACTATGCTACTCTCTCTTCCCAGCCTTAGTCTTCAACTTCTTGTACCTTCTTCCACTTTGCAATACCCCAAATTAGTCTTCTCCTTTTGATATTCCTTCTTCATTTTTTTGCATCCTCGGTCCTCCCACTTCTTATTCATTTCTTCTCTCCTACCTTCAGACTATCTTCTGGCCAAGCCCAATTCCCATATGTGTGCGAAGTCCTTTAGCTATCAGAATCCATCGTCATCACACATTTATCACACAACACCATCTTTATACACATACACAGTGACTTCATAAATGTTCTGTGCGAACCCTTAAATAAATCGCATTCTGCAACACTATATGATTGTGTGCAATTGATTATGAATTCTGTAATATAGCCCCCCAATATACTATCCAGCCAAAAATCAATTGCGTGGGAATTCTTATTACTTACATAATTCAATTGTTTTACCAACTCAGGAGTCCATCTCCTTTGTGTAGCTGATCAATATCTTCCAATATTCTCCACTAATCTTTCCATCCATTCACCTAAGATAATCGAAAATTCACCAAATAAGATCTCATGCAGATCAATATACACATATATTCACATCCATTGTTCATCCTTCATCCAAGGGTATCCATTCTCTTTTTGAGCGAATACTCATTCCTTCTCCTCTAGCCATTCTAATATCTCTTTCTTCGTCGGCCTCCAAAACATTCCCTCAACTACAGATTTCAAGTCTTGAAAATAGAACCATTTGTTGGTGCGTAGGTGTAAGACCCTAGGTTTGAGTTACTTAACCAAGAAACCCTTCATACACCGACCCTTTCGGCATCACCTGCATGCAGGCGAAGTCTCACCCGACGTATCTATGGGAACTACAAGAACCAAGTTTCAACAATGGTGAGAGAAAGTGAGGTGATCAACTTATTCATTACATCCTATCTATACCGTATGCAATATTCAGAGTCTATTTAATCCTTAATTGATTCATACATGAAACTATGATGCAATTTACCATGTCACTTAGTTATTGAACCATTTAATCTACTGCACAACATCAAATCATCAACATATCTATATCTAACCATGCATAATCAAAGTAGACATGAATAAGCGTATAACCATACATTTTAGCACATAAACATACATTCAACACGAACTTTAACGTGGTTTTCCCAACCCTGGGCTATGTCCACAATTTCTTGCTTCTTTATTATTCTTCTTTAGGAAATAGCCTCATCTTTTGCATTGTGCTACAATGGATACATCATAATCGCTTCTTGTCCAACCTAGCCTCTACAATACAAGCTTCCTCGTTTTCACTCTCTACACTAGCCAACCACAACAACAATACTATCAACAAAAACCACCAAAAATGACAAAAAACCCTAATCTTCCCATCCCATTACATATTTATACAAGAGATTAGGGCTCAAAACCCTATGACAACTCATCATGAGTCAATTGCAATTCTTTGCTCGGGTGGCTTTTTACTCCTTTTTCGCCTTCTCTCCTTCCCTTCTTTATCTTCTTGATCTTCTCGATCTTCTTTTTTTTCTGCTAAGTGTGATTTTACTACATGCTTTGACCTTGGCTTCTCCCCTTTCCTCTTCTGCTACAATTTTTCTCCATACTTAGTATTTTCCCCAAAATTGTATTCAAAACTGCCAGTCTAACAATGTTGTTCTACACACCAAGATCTTTTCAATAGTGTGAAAATCACCTCAATCAAATCTTGTATGTGGAAGTTGTGCCTCCCATGAGTTGACCTACCTTGTTGATCACCATGGTATGAGTGAATGCCACATCATCCCCCATTACTCATGCATGTGGGGCTAGCCACATGAACTTTCAAGAATATTCTAAAAGGTCCAAAACCTTATCATTAATTGAGGGTTGAGGATACAAAAATCCTAACGCGATATGGCTATCGAGATTTGTTAAATACCACGCTACTAGAAGGAGAAGGGGTTCCATTATTTTACCATTGTGCTTGTTCCATAGTTGAGCAGAGCATCCAAGAGTGGAATTTTAGCCAATAATAGAGGAGGAAGTAGATTTTGTAGCAACTATTCAGGCCACAGTGTCATAGCCAACTCCATAGTGAGTGCCCCTTTCTTTGTATTTTCATTTTCATAACTAAAGAAAAGAGAGTAGAGAATAAGCCTCACTTTCTAGATGGGTTTTCTCCATATTGGGTTTCCCAGGATACATCTTGTGTTCAATGGTGTGGATGGTGTGTTTATTTTCTTTTCCTTTCATTTTTATTTTAGTTATTTCATGAATTTATAACTAAGCTAGTAATAATTAATCTAGATCTAAGTAAATAATTTGCATAATCTAATGTTTCATAATATTACAAGATTTGTTGTGAAAAACTATTCTTGTGGAATATCCATGAAATTTTATAGTTTATAAACTCAATATTGCAACAAGAATGTCATTATTGTCTCACTTGATCAAACAATTTGATGACACTTTAAGAAAGTTTGACTAGATTGAATCTCCATAGACATAGTTAGCTTTCATTTAATAACAGGGAAGTCAAATTTGTGGATATAAGGAGTATATCTATTTGTAGAGAACCAATTTTGGGGATTTTCAAATGTTTGAAGCCTCCCAATTATACATAATACATAGCATAGTAACTTCACCATAAATGAACCTTATATTTGGTTTTATTCAAGATTAGTGATTCTAGGCTTGGAAGAGGATCTACACCTTAACTATGGTCACTACATGGTATAGAGATCCTTAATTGTTGTTAGGTATATAGATCCTTAATTGTTGTTAGGTATAGAGATCCTAATTTTTTGTTAGGAGACACACTATACTCTTCCTCAGTTGACATATGGGTTATCAAATGCATTTTTGCAGAGTTGTATGGGAGGCAATCTCTCTTCAAAAGCTACAATGAGCTATAATATATTCATGTGATGTTTTATCTACTAGGAAATTTGAATGAAAATGTGTGAGAAGCGATGTTAGTATTGAATGAATGTTGTGCAATCATAGTTGAAAGAAAAAAGGGGTAGACATTCAATAATGAACAAGTTTTAAGATCATAATTCAACATGGTTTCCATTTACTACTAGTACAAATCATATATGAGTCTAAGAACGAAAGAGAATTGCACATTGGAGATGGGAATGGATGTTTATTGATGAAATCAACCTATTATTGATCTTGTAGAGTATCATGCTCACAATAGATTATCAATTAGTAGACTTATGTTTTGTTGGAACAATTGAAACTAGAAACGAGAGTCTGACATACAAAGATATGTTGTTCTGGGTCGTTTGACCCAATTCCATGAAACTTAGGCAGTCTCAGTGTATTATCCACTCCTACCATGTGTTTGTGTGTCGTTCCTCCCCTTGGTGATACTAGTTGACACTGGCTCGATGCATTGTTTCCAAAGCTCCGACTACTACTCTTATGATTTCCTCCATTGACTAAATGGGCTTTTGACAAGTCTTCAAATGTGGTTTCAAATCTAGGTGACACACACGGGGTTGTGGATTCGACACAGGATTCATCTTGAATAAGACTTACCAATTCTTCTATAATAGGACCGCATTGAGGATCCTCCTCTTATCCTTCTATGCATTGTACTTCTACAATATGGACATCTGTGAAAGGTTCTTGGTACTCACTATGCTACTTTCTCTTCCCAGCCTTAGTCTTCAACTTCTTGTACCTTCTTCCACTGTGAAATACCCCAAATTAGTCTTCTCCTTCTGATATTCCTTCTTCATTTTTTTGCATCCTCAGTCCTCCTATTTCTTATTCATTTCTTCTCTCCTACCTTCATACTATCTTCTGGCCAAGCCCAATTCCCATATGTGTGTGAAGTCCTTTAGCTATCAGAATCCATCGTCATCACACATTTATCACACAACAACATCTTTATCCGCATACACAGTCACTTCATAAATGTTTTGTGCGAACCCTTAAATAAATCACATTCTGCAACACTATATGACTGTGTGCAATTGATTATGAATTCTGTAATATAGCCCCCCAATATACTATCCAGTCAAAAATCAATTGCGTGGGAATTCTTATTACTTACATAATTCAATTGTTTTACCAACTCAGGAGTCCATCTCCTTGGTGTAGTTGATCAATATCTTCCAATATTCTCCACTAATCTTTCCAGCCATTCACCTAAGATAATCGAAAATTCACCAAAGAAGATCTCATGTAGATCAGTATACACATATATTCACATCCATTGTTCATCCTTCATCCAAGGCTATCTATTCTCTTTTCGAGTGAATATTCATTCATTCTCTTCTAGCCATTCTGATATCTCTTTCTTCGTCGGCCTCCAAAATATTCCCTCAACTACAGATTTCAAGTCCCGACAATAGAACCATTTGTTGGTGCGTAGGTGTAAGACCCTAGGTTCGAGTTACTTAACCAAGAAACCCTTCAGACACCAGCCCTTTCGGCATCACCTGCATGAAGGCGAAGTCTCACCCGAGGTATCTATGGGGACTACAAGAACCAAGTTTCAACAATGGTGAGAGAAAGTGAGGTGATCAACTTATTCATTACAACCTATATGTACCGTGTGCAATATTAAGAGTCTATTTAATCCTTAATTGATTCATACATGAAACTGTGATGCAATTTACCATGTCACTTAGTTATTGAGCCGTTTAATCAACTACACAACATCAAATCATCAACACAACTATATCTAACCATGCATAATCAAAGTAGACATGAATAAGTGTATAACCATACATTTTAGCACATAAACATACATTCAACATGAACTTTAACGTGGTTTTCCCAACCCTGGGCTATGTCCACAATTGCTTGCTTCTTTATTGTTCTTCTTTAGGAAATAGTCTCATCTTGTGCATTGTGCTACAATGGATACATCATAATCGCTTCCCATCCCACCTAGCCTCTACAATACAAGCTTCCTCATGTTCACTCTCTACACTAGCCAACCACAACAACAATACCATCAACAACAACCACCAAAAATGACAACAAACCCTAATCTTCCCGTCCCATTACATATTTATACAGGAGATTAGGGCTCAAAAACCTATGACAACTCATCATGATTCAATTGCAATTCTTTGCTCGGGTGGATTTTTACTCCTTTTTTACCTTCTCTCCGTCCCTTCTTTATCTTCTTTATCTTCTTGATCTCTTTTTTTTTTTATTTTTATTTTTTTATTTTATTTATTTTTTATTTTTATTTTCTGTTAAGTGTGATTTTACTACACACTTTGACCTTGGCTTCTCCCCTTTCCTCTTCTGCTGCACTTTTTCTCCATACTTAGTATTTTCCCCAAAATTGTATTCAAAACTACCAGTCTAACAATGTTGTTCTACACACCAAGATATTTTCAATAGTGTGAAAATCACTTCAATCAAATCTTGTATGTGGAAGTTGTGCCTCCCACAAGTTGACCTACCTTGTTGATCACCATGGTACGAGTGAATGCCACATCATCCCCCATTACTCATGCATGTGGGGCTAGCCACATGAACTTTCAAGAATATTTTAAAAGGTCCAAAACCTTATCACTAATTGAGGGTTGAGGATACAAAAATCCTAACGCGATATGGCTATCGAGATTTGTTAAATACCAGGTTGCTAGGAGGAGAAGGGGTTCCATTATTTTACCATTGTGCTTGTTCCATAGTTGAGCAGAGCATCTATGAGTGGGATTTGAGCCAATAATAGAGGAGGAAGTAGATTTTGTAGCAACTATTCAAGCCATAGTGTCATAGCCAACTCCATAGTGAGTGCCCCTTTCTTTGTATTTTCATTTTCATAACTAAAGAAAAGAGAGTAGAGCATAGGCCTCACCTTCTAGATGGGTTTTCTCCCATATTGGGTTTCCTAGGATACATCTTGTGTTCAATGGTGTGTTTATTTTATTTTCCTTTCATTTTTATTTTAGTTATTTCATGAATTTATAACTAAGCTATTAATAATTAATCTAGATCTAAGTAAATAGTTTGCATAATCTAATGTTTCATAATATTACAAGATTTGTTGTGAAAAACTATTCTTGTGGAATATCCATGACATTTTATAGTTTATAAACTCAATATTCCAGCAAGAATGTCATTATTGTCTCACTTGATCAAACAATTTGATGACACTTTAAGAAAGTTTGACTAGATTGAATCTCCATAGACATAGTTAGGTTTCATTTAATAATGGGGAAGTCAAATTTGTGGATATAAGGAGTATCTCTATTTGTAGAGAACCAATTTTGGGTCTTTTCAAATGTTTGAATCCTCCCAATTATACATAATACATAGCCTAGTAACTTCACCATAAATGAACCTTAGATTTGGTTTTATTCAAGATTTGTGATTTTAGGCTTGGAAGAGGATCTACACCTTAACTATGGTCACTACATGGTATAGAGATCCTTAATTGTTTTTAGGTATAGATCTCCTAAATTTTTGTTAGGAGATACTATACTCTTCCTCAGTTGACATATGGGTTATCAAATGCATTTTTGCAGAGTTGTATGGGAGACAATCTCTCTTCAAAATCTACAATGAGCTATAATACATTCATGTGATGTTTCATCTACTAGGAAATTTGAATGAAAATGTGTGAGAAGCGATCTTAGTATTGAATGAATGTTGTGCAAGCATAGTTGAAAGAAAAAAGGGGTAGACATTCAATAATGAACAAGTTTGAAGATCATAATTCAACATGGTTTCCATTTACTACTAGTACAAATCATATATGAGTCTAAGAACGAAAGAGAATTGCACATTGGAGATGGGAATGGATGTTTATTGATGAAATCAACCTATTATTGATCTTGTAGAGTATCATGCTCACAATAGATTATCAATGAGTAGACTTATGTTTTGTTGGAACAATTGAAACTAGAAATGAGAGTCAAAGCCATAGCCAAAACTGAGAGCCAGAGATAGATCCATAGTTTGAGTTATATCCAAGAGATAAAGTTGAGATCATGTTCCAAAGAAGAAAACATAAGTCACATTGATAAAAGAGCTTGGTTTTCTTATAAACTTTTGAAGACAAAAGAGCCTCTCAATTGAGAGGTGTGATCTAAAATGGATCCTAACTTAGTTTCCTTGGAAGATTTTGAAGACAAAAAATCCTCTCAATGGAGAGGTGTTATCTGAAATGGATCCCAAGAAAAAATGAATGAGACTCAATTTATACAAGTATTTGACAAAATTTGGGGTTGGATAAAGAATATGTAAGTGCAAAACACAAGAAGACACGAATGAGAGGAATCTTTGATGTGGAATGTTTCCAACAAAGGACGAAGTGGGAGAGAAGAACATTGGAGAATGGTAAATGAAGGGACAAGGGTGCTTGGCCTTCCAACAACCCATGCAAGCTCATTGCTATCTACATGCTCTGGTAAATCGATGTAGAAAGGGTCTTTTTGACGAAGTGGAAGAGGATGCAAAATAAAATCGTGGCTATGTAAATTGCAAAATGGCCCAAAGAATCATGAGACTATTTTGCAACCCTACATTTGTCAAGAATAAATACTAAATAAATCCATTCAAATGTTGGTTTTCCCATTTGGGTTTCCAAGGTAAAAATATGTGTGTCTACAGTGCATTTAATTCCTTTGTGATTGCATAGTTCTTATTAATTGATGCATTCTAGCATATTTATGAGTAAATTATAAAAAATAAGAGGGTCATACATTATTTGACATTTCTCTCTCAAGCTTGTCACCTTGGCCACAACAGTTAGGTACTCTAGACTGTTCATTTAAAGCCTAAAAGACATCAATGGAGAGGTAATTAAGTTATTACCCAATGCTTATATCCTTGGACCAAGTTTCTAACTCGATTTATTGCTTTTTAGTGTCTTATCCCCTTCTCAAACCATTGGGCATTTGAGAGAACTCATGGGAATTCTCCAACACTTTCACTTCCAGATTGTCCATTTGATGGTTAAACTTGGTTCCCATGTACTTGTTCATCTTGTTTCATTCCCCAACACATTATTTATTGAGTTTTCTATGGTGAATCATTTTGGGAATAGAGCATTCTCACATTGTGCGTCATATTAGCTTCCTTCAATTATTTTGTGTAACGATTTGAACTTACAACCAACACTAAATCTTTTTCATCCACTCACATGTGAATAAATTTGTATATTTATATTGTATTGGTCTTAAGTTTAGTTATGATGTCATGGAGGAAAGCATTATTAAATATGTGATTGGTCAAACAAACATGGTATCATCGATGTAATGTCTACATACGAATGTTGGGATGACAATGAGTTATAAGTGAAGCGTTCTTCTCTTTCTTAATTTTGAAACAATAAATAATTTAGTGGACCACTAGATTGTAAGTTGAGTGTAGTGCTGGTCTACTCAAAGCATCCTGTTGATGGCCAAAAATCACCTTTATAAACATTGGGGAGATCACCCGGTCAAGGTCCTAATCAAACCTTTATCTGTTTGATATGGTGATTCTGACTAGTTCAATGGGTCTCCAATTACCCTTATCCTAAGGCTAACCTAATCTAAAGTTAATATAAATTAACATGGTCTATATGTACAAAATATATATAATCTTCTATCTGCTAAGGTGTTATGCTTCTTGTTGTTATCTGCAGACAGAAAGGAATGAATTACCTTCTTGTAGCTACTTGAAGAAGGCAATCCTAGGCCAAAATAAGGGATCAACAAAGCCACACTTGAGTTTTCTCCTGCTAAAGGAGACTTTATGGATTAAATACAAATGTCATTTTAATCTAAAATGCAAGAATATAATCTAACCTATCTTGATTATGACAAGATACAGATCTTATCTAAACCAAGAGAAAAATGATAAAAGGGAAGATGACTGATATTGAATTTAATATTAAGATTCACTTGCAAATCATAGAAACAGTTCATATGATTTGCAAGTTATTAACACAAATATGCAATGTAATGAATTAAATAAACAGTTATTTAAACCATCAAAAACACATACTTAAACTCAATTAAAAAGAATGAATTCAATATACGATCTATCTTAAGTTAAAGAAATAGTTCATTCATCTTAAGATAAAAGAATGCAAAACCAGATTATGCTAAACCCATAAATAGTTATCAGTTAAAATAAACAAGTCTCCATGAATTCACAATCAATTATAATTTAAATCTATTCTTTCTACAAAAAAAGTTTTATAAATTAAAGATCTAAATCACAATTGAATTAATCATAAGAAATTATAGCAAGCTTACATGTCATGCATTAATACATAAAAATGAAAACTTGCTATTTGTTTTAAACATCTGTGTTTTTACATAGTCCTCTACAATCCCACTGAAAGAGATGAGCTTTAGTACAATAGTGTCATTCAATTCTTCCCTTCCTGCATAACTATTTCCCCCAAAAGTACTAGATCTAGAACCCCCATAGGTCTAAGCTTAACTTCTCTATTTTATAGAAAAGAGTTCCAACTAATATTAACTACTATCATTAATTAAAAGATATTGTTTTCCTCAAAATCAGGAATGGGAATCCATTAATAGTTCTTGGTTCCCAAACCAAAACGAAATTACAGAAAAAATAAATATAGGATTCTTCAAAATAAACTAACTGATATTCTTCATTAGCCCAGGCTCATGACTTGGATAGATGAGATGTCCATGATTCTCGATTTATATGACCTGTTTCACACATGTCAAAATGAAAATAAAAATAAAAATAAATAAACAACAAATAATAAATCAGAGAAGCTACATAATTTTTAATTATGTAGTTTTTCTTATTAAAAAAATAAATAAAAACCAAAAAAAAAAAAATCATAGTGGTAAAACAAACTTTAATATTTACAACTGAGCATTAAGATGCTGAATTTTTAAATTCTGAATTTACGAAAATATTTATTCTTGGAGAATTTATCCTCACCGAATCTTCTATTTTGTTATGCTTGGAGCTCAAAAGTTGTCTCTTGTTATCTTCGACCAATGCTTTATTCTCGGATATGAGTAATTGATTTTCTAATTCAAGATCAATTAAGTTATTCTGCAAGAAATGGACCACTTCAAAATACTTCTTCTTCCAAAAGGAAGCTTCTCGACTGGAATCGACATTGGGTTTTTCATCCACAGATTTTCCTTCAACATGTGAAGGATATTTTTCCTGAGAGGAATCAGCTTGAACCTCCTTTATTTCGTCATCTTCAATGCCCTGGATATCCAGAAAGGTATTTAATGTGGAGGGCGATAAATGTGATTTGGAGAGCCATATGGCATGAAAAGTACACAATATACCATCACCTAGGATCATGAATCATGTTGGGATGTATCAACAATAAGTATGAACATTTATCACCATGTGCATCATAATCACCATGAAAATTTCCAATGTGCATCATAATCACCATGAAAACAAATAAAGTTTTATGTACACCCTCTAATAAAATCGATTATGAATGAAAGCCATTGTTATTAATTTCTCACTAGAGTTATGTAATATAACCATAAGTTCGATCTCGATGAGAATCGACAATAAATAATCAATCTAGTAAATTCTATAGCTCAAACAAAGCTTCATTTAGGAAGATGTTTTCTTAAGCCAAAAATAACCAAAAAACCAGAATGAACTTTAATAAAACTTTAATAAATTCATTATGTAATCAAAATCATTAATCGAAACAATCTAAACGAAATGAGATGATCCAAAACGAAATGCCATATGAAAATTTCGAAATCGAGATCTTGAATTTCATGTTATAATTCATGAAATTTAATGAAATCAAAAGTAGCATAAATACGAACAGGGATCAAAATAAGAACTCCATTTTAATTCGAAATATATTTCAGAAATTAATTCTCAATGAAAACAAAATATAAAACCTCTTTACAAGGAAATCAAAAAATAGATTGAATCGAAATAAAGGGGACCCAAATTATTTTATTAATCAATAAATGCAAATTTGGGAGGGTTGTTGTACTCAAAAACAAAGGCGATACATGGGGACAAAGCAATTATCTCTGGTTTAAGTGATAGGACTAAATTTACCAAAGATCAAAATGAAAGTTTTCAAGAATTTCTCGCACACAACACCATTTCCAAGGGTCCCGCATAAAACATGATCAGGGTAAAATAGACTTTTAGAAATTAAAGTACTTGAATGCTTAATTCTAAAACAATGAATCCAAAAATAGGGAATTTTCATTAGCTTTAATTACATCTCTACCATTGGACAACAAAGCATGTCCATAAACCCTCAACGACCATTTCATAGTGGTTGTTTCATTAGGATACCAAGTGCCAGAGACCCATGCAATTCTTCCTTTACCAATTCGTTGGAGGAATGTTCATTGTGTAGATTATGCTACAACTCTATAATTGAAAGCCCCATACTCTTAATTCAACACATTTGATTGACTTCCTACAAGAAACTAATCAATATACTTATAAGTGCATGTAAGTAGGATATGACTATTGAATGAGTGTTATAATTGGATAATCATAACCATTAAGTGTACTCAATTCTATTTCTTACATAAGTGCATGTAAGTAGGATATGACTATTGAATGAGTGTTATAATTGGATAATCACAACCATTAAGTGTACTCAATTGTATTTTTTACATAAGTGCATGTAAGTAGGATATGACTATTGAATGAGTGTTATAATTGGATAATCAAAACCATTAAGTGTACTCAATTTTATTTTTTACATATATTAGCACTTGGAAGTATATTGCATAGAAGAGGTTGTCGTTAGAGTGCTTGAACATATACAATATATACAAATTGAATGTTAATACTCACATATATGTGGTGCATTTTCTGTTCAATAGGAACATTTAGAGAACACATTTATTAATGTTTGATTTGTGATTGCACATTCCAATATATCATTGTATTGTTTATTTTAGCTAGTAATGAAATTTATATGCTAGTTTATACATTAAGCATCATTGGTTATTTGGTAGGACAATGATCCAGATTTTATGAGCATACCGAAAATGAATACAAATTATTATTATTTTTAACACAAAGACACAAGAATACCAGAGATACAATAAAACTGGTTTCTATTTGTTAGCGATATTTCTTGTAAGGGGGGGTTAGAATGCAAAGGAATGGGTCAAAAACCCACTTGTCCTAAGTTCGGGTGCTAATGCGCCCATGATTAATCGAAAAAAAAAGTCTGGACGACTAAGATCGCGGCGCCCGGATCAACGGCGCAGGTGCGATTCCGGACCCCCCCCGCCTTTCTACCTTTAAGCGGGGGGGGGTCCGAAATTCGGGGTGCACCTCTTCAACGGCCCAGATCAGCGCGCCCGGATCAACAGAATCCGGGGCGCACCTCTTCGACGGCCCAGATCAGCGCGCCCGGATCAACGACGATGAAGGCAATTCTGGACCCCCCATGCCTTTCTACCTTTAAGCGAGGGGGGGGGGTCCGGAATCGGACTCACGACTTTCCAACGGCTGAGATATTAGCGCCCAGATCGGCGGCGCCCACGCGATCCACATCATCCTCGGCTGCTCTGTGTTTAAGCGTGCGTGGGCCCTTCTCCCGTCGTATCACCTTCCAACCGCCGTTCTCCTGCTGCCATGTGTCATCCATCTACCTTTCCTCTATGATCCGCGTGGTCTTCCTTCTTTCTCATCATCCACACACCATCTGCCACGTGTCTCCTTCCCTCCACGTCAGCCTCCCCCCCCCAAATGTGTCCACCACATCTTTTCCTCCACCTCCTTCGCTTATCGCATTTTGCCATGTGTCCCTCCTGCAATCTCTCTCTCTCTCCGCTGTCGTGGCCCCATCACTTTGTTGTCGTACCCCTCTTTCCACGTTGGCCTCCATAACCCGTTCTTCAAGTTATTCAGTTATTCCAGGTGGCAGCGCGAGGAGTCTTCCATATCCCAAAATGCCGAGTTGGCCGGGCCATCCTCAATCCCGATGTTGCAGTTATTGAAGCGGTTGGTGGTGGTT
>SNQJ01S0071951.1:21290-58147 GCA_010110895.2 Picea sitchensis | reverse complement strand
GTCGGGCTCTGCTCCTGTAAGCAATCCAGGAGTGAATTCCGGCTCCAACACTATTCAATAAGAAAATGTGCTAAAACTGTAAAATGCAGCGGAAAACAAGCTTGCTAGAATGGTGGCAGTTTATCTCTGAGAAGAGATGTGACGGTGGTGCTCATTCACAAGAAGATGGTTACAATGAGGGTCTCCAAGACTTTTTATAATAAACAGAAATTCCAAAACCCTAGACATCCAAAAAACTAACCCTAGGAGATGAAGTGCCAAAAGTCATGTGGGCCCCATTGGGGTAAGCTAGTACATCAACTTCCCGAGGTCATAACTTTTGCATACGATCTTAGTTTTAGGCGCATGATAGCTCGTTTGAAAGGTCTATCCGAGGACTACACATGTTGCCATCTAAATCTGAATCCATCTACAATTTGACAATGGAGAGCCCTGAAAACGTTGTTTAGGGCCTCAAAATGACCCCAGAAGTCAGGGACCCAAAAACTAGGAAAAAAATGCTAAACTAGAAAACTGCCAAAATGAGCCAATTGGAATAGGTGGGAGACCACCAAAATCCATCTGGATTAGACATCCATCTTAACACTACAACAAAGAAAAAAAACACTAGAAGTTAAATTAGAACAAAGGTTTCCATACAATGTCATTCATTTATGTACTCATAATTGCATCAAGAACATAAGCCTTGAAATCAATTTTAAAGATAGGAATCTCCATATAATTCCGAGAATCGAGACCGAATTTCATTTCTTCAAAAGATCTACATTGGTGAGATATGGGGGCTATAAGTTATGCATTTACATATTACTTTCACATCCCACATTATTGATCTCTTCAATTAGGTGGTTTCCTTGGGCTTTCCCATCATGGTTATAACACATCATCAACTTGATTTTTAAATTGGTTCATAGTTTTGATTTAAACAACTATAGGACCATCATGATAAGGAACACTTTTCTCGAACTTTATGTGACGATTCGAAATATGTGGATATCAAATTAGTTCAAGAGGACAAACATAGGGCCTTGGGGTAAGAAAGGTTACAAAACAACTACCAAATGATGGATCACATTTTCACATATAGTGCCATTATTGAGGAGTCTAAGATGCAATCTTGGAAACTCTTTTATGTTTTGTATACTTTCAAAATGTTTTTGACTTAGTTCCAAGGGAATCATTGTCTCGTAGATTGCATAACATTGGTATTTTTGAGTCCCTCATTGGGGTCATATTAAGTCTCTATGAGACAATCATAAGATGGATCCACACACATCATGGATTTTATGTGATCTAGATGGATCCCGATGGCCATCCACCTCTTCCATTGAATCACCATTTTGAGCCTGTGGTTTTGATAAACCATGATATTCACCCTTTTGATGGGAAATGTAATGCAATACCATCTTCATTTGTTAATTACATGCATCATTTAATGATTTCCTAGTGGTCTTATGTACATTCCTACAACATAGCGTTAATGCACTGAATCCCATTAGAACTTCGTAGTTAAGCGCACTCAGGATAGAGTAGTACTGGGATGGGTGACCAACCGAGAATTCCTACTACTTTAAATGCCTATGGCATTTTATAAACTTAGTCTAATTTATCCCACATGCATCATGGGAATTGTTCTCCTCTCACTCTCTCATATATAATTGAGGTGAAGGAGGCCCTTTAAGAACACAATGGAGTGTTATGCAAAGTTTGTTGTGAACGAAGCGTAGCCAACATCTCTTTCTGTTCAAAGATAAGATACCCCATTCTGCCAGTTTGTGTTCTACAATGTTTTTCTCTCTTATTCATTAAATGAAGTTGGTTTTCAATATATTTATGTGTTTCTTGCAATATTTCTATGTATTTCCTTTTTGTATATCTACTATATTTTTTTCTTCATGTCGTTCTCAAAATAATCTGGATCAGTGGTATCAAAGTAGTCTGCTCCTTGTCATTTGTCAGAGTAGGCCCCCGACAAGGTGAAGGTATAGATATTTGGGTCTCGAGCTACTTTCTCTCGAGGACAACCACTCTCTCTAGCCCAAGCGACCTCCCATGGCAGAAGAAAATGACAGAGCAAGAGATCCTTTCAAGATTTTTCTTGAGGAAGCCCTTGTGCGACAAAGGAACGAGATGATGGACAAATTTGCTCATATCCTTCGAAGACTACCGATGACGGAAATTGAGGCATCTTCAACAAGCAACCATTTCACAAGTGCAGTGCCCTTCAAGGTACAATTCAATTTTGATATCCCCATATTTGAAGGCCAGATATATGCAAATTCTCTAGAAAAATGGTTGAATCTGCTAGAAGGTTATTACTCTGTCCAAAAAAAATTTGACAGTGAAAAGATCACATTTGCGCTCCTTAAATTCCTTCCCCATGTCATAGCTTGGTGGGAAGGTTACTGGGAGAGCTACACCATGGATGACTCTACACTATTTGGGAGATAACCCACTTGGGCGACCTTTGTAGATTCCCTAAAGGAGGAGTTCTACATTGTCAGAAACTATGATGACCAATACATTAGATGGACAACTCTGTGTCAGAAAAGAGACCAGATAGTGTTGCAGTACACCAACATATTTCATACCTTGCGCTCAAAGCTGGGTATCAAAGACTCCGAGCGACACTTGGTTTTGAAGTATCGCAGTGGTATACACAGGTACATCCAAACATAGATTGATTTATTGGACATCTCCTTACTGGGAGTTGCTTATCGATATGCAATCAAAATTGAGAATAAATTCAAGCAACATAGTAAGTGGGAGAAGAATGGAAAGAGCAAGGAAGGCCAACCTTAAGAGAGATATTCCCAGATGCAGGAAAATATGAGTAACGAGAAGTCTAAGAAAGACACCGGAAAGTGTTGTGAGTTCCACAATAGCCCTTGGCACAACATTAATGAATGTCTCTCAATACAATCATTGGTGATGAGCTCAAAGACAAAGAGTCGAACCCTGACTTGGACCTTGATTCAAAAAATAATAAAAGGAGACAAATCATTGATACATAACCCATCGCTATTGTTGCAACTGCAACAATCCAACCAGAAGAGGATCTTGATGAGGGGGAGTGATTCTTCCATTCACATATGTGGGTGAAGGGGACCCCACCACATTTTATTGTTGATAGTGAAAGCCAAAAGAACATCATATTAGCAGAGGTTGTCAAGCATTTGGATTTTCCAACAACATCACACCCGTATCCATACAACATCGGGTAGATTCGCCAAGGTCAATATCTCCATGTCATCCAACAGTGTCACCTATCCTACGACATCAATTCCTTCAAGGATGAGGTATTGTGTGATGTTTCCCCACTAGAAGTCTATGATGTTCTATTAGGCCAGCCATATATGTGGAGGCGTCATGCTATTTATGAGTCTCGACCCCGTAGCGTCATTGTTACTCTGGGGGGTCAGCTATACCGGATACCAGAGGTAGTTTCGACTATTGTCCCACCAAAACAATGCCACAAAGTAATTTCTCATACTAATTTTTTTATCCTCTTCACAATCCGATCAGAAGGTGAACAAAAGGATACTACAACCACTGCAGCCTCATCCCAAGACATTTCTATCCAACAGAAGTAGATCGAAAAGATTGTAGGCGAGTACCAAGATGTTCTTGCTGCACCTACGGGGGTGCCTCCACACTGCCAAGTCAAGCAAGGTTATAACATAACCATTCATACTCTTCATTTTTCATCCTCACCGATAGAGTCCTCCCACACTCAGGTAGATCATGCAACTAGATTGGTTGAATGAATCCAACCCCTCCAACGACAGGTTCATGACATCCTTCAACAAGCTAAGCAGGACAACTTCTTCAGCAAGGCAAGCAACACACCAGGCTTCATATTTAGCATAAGTATCCCTGCCTCGCAAGGGAACTTGACGCAATGGGGACCATTGCTTCCTAAGGGGGGAGGAATGATCCAAATGGATCTCAATGGACATCGACCTCTTCCATTGAATCATCATTTTGAGCCTGTGGTTTTGATAAACCATGATATTCACCCTTTTGACGGGGAATGGAATGTAATGTCATATTCATTTGTTAATTACAAGCATCATTTAATGATTTCCTAGTGGTCTTATGTACATGCCTATAGCATAACGTTAATGCACCAGATCCTATTAGAACTCATAGTTAAACACGCTAAGGATAGAGTAGTACTGGGGTGGGTGACCTCCTGGGAAGTCCTACTATTTTACATGCCTATGGAATTTTATAAACTTAGTCCAATTTATCCCAATGCATCATGGGAATTGTTGTCCTCTCACTCTCTCATATATAATTGAGGTGAAGGAGGCCCTTTAAGCATGCAATGGAGTGTGATGTAAATCTTGTTGTGAATGAAGAGTAGCCAACATCTCTTTCTTTTCAGAGATAAGCTACTCCATTATGTCAGTTTGTGTTCTACCATGTTTTTCTCTCTTATTCATTTATAGAAGTTGGGTTTCACTATATTTTTTTGTTTCTTGCAATATTTCTGTGTATTTCCTTTTTGTATCTCTACTATATTTATATCTTCATGTCTTTCTCAAAATAATCCAGATCATTATGATTTTATCATTAGTACCAATGAGGTTAAAGAAAGGCTATCCCTCCCTTATCTCTCACATTGTTTGGAAGTTACATTAAAAAATTAAAGAAATTTATGAAGAAAAACATTCATGTAGATGATGATTACATCATCATGTACACTTATTGATTGAGAGACTTTTATTTATAGATTTTGTTTTTTTATTTTATTATACAACATGAGTGTGCCTAATGGTTAAGGACGTGTGTTTCTTCCTTGGAGGTCACAAGTTCAAATCCAAGGGGGGTAGG
The DNA here is from genome assembly GCA_010110895.2 of Picea sitchensis. Taxonomy (NCBI): domain Eukaryota; kingdom Viridiplantae; phylum Streptophyta; class Pinopsida; order Pinales; family Pinaceae; genus Picea; species Picea sitchensis. The sequence goes on along the minus strand of SNQJ01S0071951.1, from coordinate 53,311 downwards.
GTATGCATACATCTGTAGACTTTAGTAGTCAAACTGTTGCATGAAAGAGTCCCCTGTCCCACAAACAAAAGGATCCCATACACCAATGTGATGTTTAACTTGACCATAACCTTAAAAACAAATTATTATTATTTCTTATTAATATACCACCAAAATTTATAACTCTTTATTTAATCAATCATACATATATATATATATATATATATAAACACTTATTACTTTTGCAATAATATTTGGGCTATATATTTCAACTTTGATCTATAAATCTTTGAAGTCTGGTATATATTATTTTATAAATTTAAACTACTAAGTTTTTATTCAACTTTGGATCTATAAACCTTTGAAGTCTGGTATATATTATTTTATAAATTTAAACTATTAAGTTTTAACTCACTAGTAAAGCAACCCAAAAAAATTAAATTATTCATAATTAAAATAAGGACCATATCACATTGAAGTATATAAATGTAATTGAAAATAAAAGTAATATTCAATTACATTTATAAAGGAAAAAAATAGAGATAGCATAGGTCTCTTTGTTACTCCGAGACATTGACTAGCTAACAAAAAGAAAGAACAAAATTTATGGGATGCTGATGTAATATTCATAAAATCATGGGAGAATTTAAAAAATAATTTTTTTTATAATAAAATAGAATGAACTTCGAGAAATTTTTATAAACATAAACTCTCACTTTTTAATATCTCAATTTGATGTATATGTATTTTATTGTATTGTATAAAATTTTGTCATCACTGTATAAAATATGTATATGTTGCCTTATTTTTTTTATAATATATGCTAACTTGGATAATCACCATTCTATTATTTTTAATATGGAAGTCACCATTATATTATATTATTTTGTCGTATTTTTAAAATGAAGGACACATTATCTAGAGGCATTGAAAGAAGGAAACAAATAAATTATAGACATGCAACAAACAAATACTTTTAGATAGTATTTGCTGTTTTAGAATAATTTATATTTAGATTTCCTTTCCCTTGTCCACCAACATCGTTATCGTTATAAATATGGAGGTAAAATACATCAAGAATAAATTACTAAATAATTTGGTTAATGTGATTGAATGTGGTTCTAACTTCAATGTTTACGTATTTTAAGATATATATAATAACAAATATTATATATAAAAAAATAATAGAAGACAATAATTTGCTTAATGTGATTGAATGTGGTTCTAACTTCAATGTTTATGTATTTTAACATATATATAATAACAAATATTTTAAATAAAAAAAAATAGAAAACATGTAAATGGGAATGACTTCGTATATGTAAATATAAGTTTACATAAAAAAAAACATTAAATCAAGTATCTTAATGACCTTTTTTTCTAAGTAGTTATATGAGATTCTCTTAGAAATGATCTTGATGTTGGCATATTTCATAGTTTTTGAACCTTGAACTTTTAATAATTTTTGGGGTTTGGGGTCTTCCTTGCATGTGTTTTAAAAAAATATGGATCTAATGAAGAGAATCTATACTAATTTGCAAATTATCTTTCCAAGAAGCTAAAGAAGACTTAAAACAAAACAACTTTAATAATTTTTGGGGTTTGGGGTCTTCCTTGCATGTGTTTTAAAAAAATATGGATCTAATGAAGAGAATCTATACTAATTTGCAAATTATCTTTCCAAGAAGAAGTTAAAGAAGACCTAAAACAAAACAACCATTGAAAAGTTATGGCTTTGATAAGATTTCCCTTTCCATCTAACTTAGTTTCATCCAACTCAACATCATAAGTTTAACCCTAGCATCATATTAGGGTTAGTGATTTTGCATCTTAGGGTTTTGAGCATTATTATAAAATGTAGTCTCAACCTCTTCTTATGCTTTCTATGAATAAGTGTAGCACACATATCACTTCTAATAGATAACTACCTATTAACAACATTGAATGACCCTATACAATTAGTAGGGATTCTCCCCAATGAAAGGTCCTAGTTAGACTATACACTATTTGGAATAGGGATTCCATTTGGTTTATGACTTGGTTGCCTTTAAATGGTTTTAAGAGGTTTTATTGGTCGTGGCCTGATCCACCTTTTAGGTTTTTATGGGATGCAATATAAATGAGATACAATTATTGTAATACTCAAAATGCATAGTAATACCTATGATAAACTAACAAAACCAAGGAGGTAAATATAACACTGAATATATTACTACTTTATACATTTAGCACAAGTTATTAGAAAAACAAAAGTATAAATTTAAATAACCAATTGCATAATAAAGAAGTTTGCAAATTAACAAATGACTACAATACTATGTTTATGTGATCCAGATTTATGAGCGGAACGAAATAAAAACACGGAATTATAATATTAACATAGAGGCACAGTGAATAATAATAGAGATACAATAAAACTTGACTTCTATTAAATAAGAAATATGATGAAACTATAAAATGCACACTTAAAACAAGCTTGCTAGAATGGTGGCAACTTATCTATGAGAAGAGATGTGACGGCTATGCTCATTTGCAAGAAGATGAGTACATGAGGCTCTGAAGGCCTTTTTACAATAAACATGGATGCCAAAACCTTAGACATCCAAAAACCTAACCCTAGGAGATGAAGTGCCAAAAGTCATTAAGGCCCTGTTGGGGTAATTTAGTACATCAACTTTATGAGGTCGTAAATTTTGCACATGATCTCCATTTAGGGTGTACGATAGCTCGTTGGAATGGTCTTGACGAGGATCTTCATTTCATAAGCCCTCAAAATGGACCCAGAAGTTTGGGACCCAAAACAATGCTAAAAATAGTAAGTTGCCAAAAAACTATTTTGAGCCAATTGGAATAGGTGGGTGGCCACCGAGATCCTCCTAGATCAATCCTCCCCCCTTTGGAAGCAATGGTCTCCATTGCATTGAGTTCTCCCATTAGATGAGGGAATTTTTGCTGAATTTGGCCCCGGGTGAGACACTTGCCTTGGTGTAGGAGCTGCCATGATTTGACAACCCGATAAATCTAGATCCTTTGCTGGTGATTGCCCTTGACCTGTGTTTCCATGATCTAATATGTGGATGCTTGTTCCATGCCATCAATGTTGAGCTCTGTTGGTTTCAACTATTATACTATCTCCTGGGTGTCCGATAATGGTGGAAAATATGGCCGAAGGAGGTCCACATTGAACTCTAGGTGTAAGACAAGGAAGGGGGGAATGTTGAGCTCAAAAGCATTATCACCCATAACCTTGGTGATGGTGCAAGGTCCATAATGGATTGGACAAAGATTTCGATGAGGCCTTGTAAGGCATTCTTTCTGCAAGTGAAACCAAAGTTTGTATCCCACCTGAAACTGGTGTGGCACCCGATGTTTATCATGGCGTTGCTTATACTTGGCATTGAACTTTTGTAAAATATCTTGAACCTATTGGAGGATTTGATGGATCTGCTCAATGAACCAGGTGGCTTTGTTAGCTTCAGTTGGAGCATGCGACAAGTCTTCTTGGGTGGCTGCAAGGGGTAGTGCAACATCCATGGGACCCAATGGTTGAAATCCCAACCCGACCTGAAAGGGGTTGTGGTCTATTGAGCTATGCATGGCTCTATTGTAGCTATGTTGAACATAGGGAAGACTCTCATCCCATGTGCGGGGGTGCTTGGAATTGTACATGTGCAGGATGTGCACGATCATCTGGTTGACAACCTCGGTTTGGCCATCCATGTGGGGATGGAAGGAAGTATATTTGGTGAGCTTGGTGTCCAGCAATGACCAGAGGCTAGACCAGAAAGTGTTGAGGAACCGATTGTCCCGATATGAGATAATAGTTTGCAGGATCCCAAAGTGTACCCATACTCATTCAAAGAATATCTTGGTAGTGGCCTCTGTTGTGATGCTCTTCTTGTAGGCGACCATAATCGCCATCTTGGAAAAGCGATCAACAACTAAAAAAACACAGTCATTTCCCCGCTTGGTGGATGGAAGGCCCAACATGTAGTCCACTGAGATGGATTCCCAAGGCCTGTTAGGAGTAGGAAGAGGAGTGTACATGCCTTGTTTCTTAGTGGTCGGTTTGGAAATAGTGCAGGTGGTGCAGGACCAAATATACTTGTTGACATCATGTCGAAGTTTCGGCCAATAGAAATGTCACTGGAGCACTACCACTATCTTTTCCACACCGAAGTGTCCTTCCACCCGACTGTAGTGGGCTTCCCAAATCCGCTTCGCTCACTCGCTTGATGGAACGCATAGATGGACAAGATGGAAGAACAACTTGTCCATAAGATGGAAATTAGTGACAATTGTGTTTTCACCCAACAACTGCTAGGTGTTGGCGAAGTCAGGATCTATCTCACTGTAACACCCTTGTTTCCCCTAGTTTGTAAATATAACTATATTGGCCAAGAGACTATGACAAAATCAATATGTGTGAATGTTTGATTTGATGAACCTTTGTATGAAAGGTCAAGGAATCTAATTTATGTTATTAATAGAAATGGACAAGTGTTGCATGATTGTTGAAAGCGACGATTTTCCAAGATAGACCATAGATTCTATGAAAGAGATGGTGAGGGGAACCAGGAATGGTTGAGATAACCCCCACCAAACCAGTGCCTTGTTGGATTTAATTTCTCAGGACCAGAACAATCCTCTGACCCAGGGATGAATTATAGTCAGGCTGGTAGGTGGGAAGACCTCCTCAAGAGATAATGAGGGGATGGGGCAGAGCACCCATATGAAAGGATTTTAGACATAAACGCTGACTAGGAATTCGGGCCACACGAAATCTTGTTGAGGAAGGAAAGAAAGGAAGGTGTGGTGGGCAGAGGAAGACATGCGAAGATGAGCATAGAAGAGAGACTAGCTCTCAAGTTTGAGGAGGAACTGAGAAGTGAACTTGTTCTGGTCGCAGGATGTTGCTAGCAGGTTTATGATACAAGATGATAAAAGAGGGTGCTGAGTGACTGAGGAAGTACTCATGAAGGCCTCCTTGCTTGGTATAGAGAAACCCATTGCCAAGATCCTGTGGGAGGAGTAGAGTAACCTCCGTCCCTGATTGTTGATGAGCCAGAAGACATAATTTTCTCTGAGAGCATTGTGGTCTAGCTCGGGGGTGGCCAATGGTAAATCCATTAGGAGTGACTGAGCCTATGGTTGGGTGGAAACAAACACCCCTTTCAGAAGTCGCATCACGTTGTCTGGTTCTGATTAGTGTTTTCATACTTTGTGTATTGAACTGAAATAATGGATGAATGCATGGGTTTATATATATGTGTATCTATAAATGGTTTCTATGTGGAATGGTCATGATATGTGTATGAATTCATCTCCTAGTGAAATTATGCTTATGACTGATAGTCTGTATGCCCCATATTATCCCTTGAGGCTTCTTGGGACATAATCATGTAGGATGGTCGAGATAGGAGATATTGTGCCAATTTGACCCTGCCCGTCTGAAGAGGATACCTCTTTCAGACCCATTTCCACGCAATCGGAACATGATTTCTAAGTCCTTAACAATTTCATGATAAAKCTTAGAAAGGATAGCGAGATTAAGTCTCGAAAGGAAAGATCCTTTCATCTGGAAGATGAGCGGACGAGACCTGTTCGGGAGAACCATATGACCAACACCTAGGAACCTTAGACTAATTCTAAGAAAGCTAAGTTCTCCTGGATTTGGAGATTCAGAAGTCTGGGACTTTGGACTATTACTGACCTTACCAGCCTTAAATTGGTAGAAGGTAACAGAGAGATTCGGTTACCGACAAGTTGACCGAAAAAGAATAGTTTCCATAGTGGTTAGGTGAACCTATCTCACTATCTAAACCATGATCCCACTCCCCATTGCAAAGTAGCGTGGATCATGGATCTAAGGATTATTCAGGATCCCTCTTAGCTGTCTATATACGGGGGACACATGGCACTAGATCCTCTAGTTGAGAGACTAAGCATTCCAGGGAATTTGAGGTGTGGTGTGTTGAAAAGATCCGAAGCCCGAAGTAATGAGAGACGTTGATTCGAGGATGCTTCAGGACTGTTCTTAACTGTCATATCTAGGCGGTGGTCAGCCCAACGCTAACCAATTCTGGGAGAACGAAGAATTTTACCCCCCGAAAACCCTGAACGCTGAAGTTACAAAGTAGCAGAGGTCGCAGAAGCAAGGGTTATGTGGACTTACCTTGGCCATGAGATCGAAGGGCATGAATGATGATCAATACGGAGTGACGTGGTATAGTGACATCATTCAGGGTGACATGGACCCAAATATGATGTGCCACATGTCACTCAGATTCGTGCGTATCACACACCTTATAGGCCCATTGGAATGTGACACRTGTCACCCCTGACCCCTTACACGTGTTAGCCCCCAGTACGAGCCCTCCTAGACAAAGTGGTTGGTGAAGTGACCAAAACTTCGAAGGAATTGGGGTATGGTTTGTAGAGATTMCAAAATTCCGAAGTGCCAGAGTCCATSCTAGCCGTTGGGAGACACATGGCACCAGATATTGTACTCCGGAGGAAAGCCACTCCGGAGAATTTGAAGCTTGGTGCTTCTAAAATACCGGAATCCCAGAGTAAAGGAGAGGATCTCAACCTTCCATCATTTGAGGACACGTGGCGGGCGATCTGTTACTTCAGAGGATAGCCCCTTTAAATAAAAGTGGRACAAGAACTCACCAAAGTCCCGGAGCCCGGASTTCACCTGAGCTGTCGATCTCAGAGGATAGGTGTCAGAAGATGTGACACTTCGGAGGAAGGCTCGTTGCAAAAGTTGAGAACTCCCGAAGGCCGAAGTGTCAGAGTTCATCGTAACCATTATTAGTGGAGGACACGTGTCACGATATCTAACACTTCAGAAGGATTTCACTTCGGAGGTTTTCATTTGTAAGAACTTTGGAATTTGTCGAAGTATAGAGTCCTGAAGTAAATCAAAACCGTTGATGTTCTGTGGATGCATGGCGTAAGGATCTCACAGTCCAGAGACTTGGTGCTTCAAAAGAATTGGGATGGGTATATATGCCAGTTCTGAGCTCGGTTTTGAGCATGGAGGCAGAGGTTGGAAAGCCCCAGACGAGAAGGGTGTGATATAAATCCCGGAGTTAGGATTTGAGACAGTTAAGGAAAAATAAATTTTGATGCCCCATCCCTAGGAAAGTTACTCAGGGGTCGGGTGTGTTACAAATTGGTATCAGAGCATGGTTACAACACTTGTCTTGCTTGGGATTATGGTTGAGTTGCATAAAAACCATATTTTAAATTAATTTAAGGGTCATACCCTGTCTTACCTCTTTCCTAAAGAGTTTGGTTAAGTATTTACTGAAGAAAATAATGAAACTTTCTACTGTGTGTGTGTGTATTTAAGAAATATGAAATGTGTGTTGTTCATAAACTAATAGACTGTTGGCTAACAGTAAGTGTTTTTTCAGCACTCCAGCAGTCAGTAAATCGCAGGAAAACTACAAGTATAAAGGATGGTGATGCGACATGAAGTGGGGGATGGCTCCCACAACAGAGATGAAAAATATGACAAAAGGAGGGCGGTGGAAACCCCTCCCAATCTGGATGAAACTGTAAGGAGCCTCATGAACAAATTACAGAGTTGCAAGGATGACAATGAAATATTGATAAAGGATCAAGAAAAACAAATGGAAATTAATGCAGTCTTGTTGCAAAGCTTATCCGACATACAGAGGTAGCTACAACATGGACCCACAACCATTCATGTGGACTGATGACATACAAAGAGAAGTCAAAGTCCGCTTGGATTACAAAAATGTGGTCCCATAAGTGGCCACACTGGGAGAAGTACCTCGAGGAAGGCCCAACCTGGAGGCAGGGGACGCTCATCAAGAGAGTCCTTTGGAAAGGAAACTGGAAACTCCGAGGGATCGTCTAGTAGCAAAGCTAGTTAGCATTCTCAAAGTAAAGGAAAGAAGCGAAAGAATTCAAAAAGTCATGATCCTGAAAAGTTTAAGAAATCCAAACAAAACTTGAAGGTTCGAATAGCCATCTTCAACCTGAATGGAAAGGATTCCATTTGGTGGGAAGACCTTAGGAATGCAAAAGGAATCCATGAGAAGGACTTGTCATGGAAACAATTTGAGAAACACTTCAAGAAGAAGTATCTGTCAGAGAAATACTTTGATGGGAATACTAAGGAGTTCTATGAACTCAGGCCGGGACAACTCACCATAGAGGAATATGTCAATAAATTCCTTGAGCTGCTAAGGTATGTACCCTACATAAGGGATGAAAATTTAAAAGAACAACAATTTATTAATGGGTAACCTCAGACCTACTGGGACAGGATTGAGTTTGACGAGCCAAATACCTTAGAAGACACTATCCAAAAGGCAAGGTATTTTTATGAACAGTTTGCGAATAAGACAAAACCTCGCGAGGAATGTAATAAGAAGAATAGTTTGGGATTCAAGAAGAGGGGGTTTAAATCCTCAATATTTAAGAACTATGGGAAGGGTTATAAGATGAGCCTTCCTACTAGAAGTGTGTATCAACAAAATTTCCCCTCCCAGAGTGGAAATAAAACTTTTGGAGAAACCCCAGGAGAGAATGATAACCCAAAGAAAGAACCCTTGAAATGTTGGGTTTGTGGAGAAGAACATATATTGAGGGATTGTCCACACAAACAACAAAACATTAGGAGAGTCTACAATATCCAAGAATCTACCATAGTCAATTATGTGGCTAGGATCATGCCACATATTTATGCAGCCTTGGATAATAAACAAGCCGACCACCAAACTTCAGTGGTGGATATGGAAGGTATGATCGCCAACTGTCTAGTTTCTATTTTAATTGACCCTGGTTCTAATTTGAGTTATGTGGCCCCTCATAATGTTGATAAGTGTAAACTGCAATCGTTTAGACATGTTAATCCATGGTTGGTACAACTAGCCACTAGAACCAAAAGAAAAGTAGCAGAGGTCATACCAGCTTGCCAATTCATTATGAATGGATTGCCTACCCAAGCGACCCTTAACATACTTCCCCTAGGATATTATGACCTATTGGTTGGTATGGACTGGTTATCCACTTATAAAACCAAGTTGGACTGTTACCATAAAATTTTGGAGTGTAAAAATGAAGAAGGGAGAAAAATAACCCTTCAAGGGATTCAGAGGCATGTCTCAGTGAGACAAATATCAACCCTTCAAATGAAAAAGTATTGCAGAAAGGGATGTCTCCTATATGCAATACAGGTGTTGGAATCTGTTGAGGATGACAAACCAAATCTAGAGGACCATCCCATATTAAGAAAGTAGAAAGACGTGTTTCCATAAGAGGTACCGGGTCTACCTCCTAGAAGAGACATTGACTTCTCCATAGAACTTGCACCAACAATAGTGCTAGTGTCTAGGACACCCTATAGGATGAGTACACTAGAGCTAGTTGATATCAAGCTACAACTAAAGGAGATGATGGAAAAAGGCTACATCCGACCTAGCATGTCTCCATGGGGAGCACCCATCCTGTTTGTGAAGAAGAAAGATGGCACACTCCGACTGTGCATAGACTATAGACAACTCAATAAGACAACCATAAAGAACAAGTATCCCTTGCCAAGAATCAATGACTTGTTTGACCAATTAAGGGGTGCTTCAATTTTCTCGAAGATTGACTTAAGGTCTGGATACAATCAAGTCCGAATCAAGGATGAAGACATCCACAAAACAACCTTCAGGACAAGATATGGTCACTATGAATTTATGGCGGTGCCATTTGGATTAACCAATGCCCCCGCCACTTTTATGTGCTTGATGAATAATGTACTCAACAAATTCCTAGATAGATTTGTATTGGTTTTCATTGATGATATCCTAATCTACTTCAAGAACAGAGAGGAGCATGAAGAACATCTTAAACTAGTGCTTCAAGTACTAAGAGAGCATCAACTCTACGCTAAGTTTAACAAGTGTGACTTTTTCTAGAAGCAAGTACATTACTTAGGCCATGTTATTTCTGAAGAAAGGGTGGCAGTAGAACTTGACAAGATCAGATCTATCATGGAATGGCCTACCCAAAAGGATGTATATGATATTAGGTCCTTTATGGGCTTAGCAGGATACTATAGAAGGTTCATAAAAGGGTTTTCGAATATTGGTTGTCTAATCACTGCCCTTTGGAAAAAAGGGGGTTAAATTCACTTGGACATCAGAATGTGAAGAAATATTTCAAGAACTAAAGTACCTCCTAACCCATGCACCTGTGCTGAAGATTGTGGACCTTGATAATGAATTCATAGTGTGTACATATGCCTGTAAAGAAGGACTCAAAGGATTCCTTATGTAATAAGGACGTGTAATTTGCTACGAATTCAGAAAATTGAATGAGCATGAGATCAATTATGTGACCCATGATCTAGAGTTGGCTACCATAGTGCATGCTTTAAAAATGTGGATACATTACCTCCTGGGTAGGAGATTTGTACTTATGACAGACCATTGTGGGTTGATGAACCTATTTGATCAACCAAAACTCAATGCTAGACAAGCTAGGTGGATGGCTCTCCTTAGTGAGTTTGATTTCGAAATCAAACACATCAAAGGAAAGGAAAACAGGGTGGTTGATGCCCTTAGCAGAAGTGTGAAAATAATTCACCTGGTAGCGGTAAGCACCTGTGAAATGAATGTCAGGGAGAGAGCCAAGAATGCACAAGAAAGAAATGCATTTTTCAAGACTGTGATGTCATACCTAAAGCAATAGCCCACAGGGCTAAAGTATGAAGGATATCAGATGCTTGATGAAGGTCTACCAAACTACAGAAACATATTGTATATCCCAAGTTGTGACGACTTGAAGAGGCTCATAATGGATGAAGTACACAATAGACCATACACTGGTCATCCAGGTTATCAGAAAATGATCACGACCTCTAGAAACAATTATATTGGCCTAGATTGAAAAAGGACATAGCTGACTATCTAGGTAAGTGTCTAGAATGCCAACAACTTAAGGAAAAACACCGGCACCCAGCAGGGTTTTTACAACTTCTACCAATTCCAGAGTGGAAATGGGAAACCATCTCCATGGATTTCATCACCAGATTACCAAAATCAGCCAAGAAGAACGATGCCATCATGGTGGTGGTAGACAAATTGAGCAAGTCTGCTCACTTCATTCCTGACAAGTCAACTTGCAAGGCAATAGATATTTCCAACATCTTCATAAAGAAGATATTCATACTGCATGGCATGCCTAGGGACATTGTATTTGATAGAGACACATAATTTACTTCAAGATTTTGGAAGTCTTTAATGGATGGTTTTGAGACTAAATTGTTGTTTATCACAACCTATCACCCTCAAATCGATGGACAGACAAAAGGAGTAAACTGGACATTAGAAGACATGTTAAGGATGCATGTAATGCATCAACCTAAGAAGTGGGAAGACTACCTTCCATTGGTAGATTTTTCCTACAACAACGGTTATCAAGAGTCATTGAAGATGAGCCCTTTTGAAGCCCTCTATGGTAGACAATGAAAGATTCCAATCAGCTGGAGTAATCAAGTGGATAGAATTACAATCATACCTGGCATGCTAAAAGAAATGGAACCATAAGTGGTTTAGATTAAGCAAAATTTGAAAACTGCTCAAGATAGACAGAAGAGTTACGTCGACAGAAAGAGAACTCCCAGAGAGTTCAAGACATGAGACCATGTTTATCTCAGAATTAGACCCAAGAAGAGTTCCTTGAGGATAGGAGTTTGTGTCAAGCTAGAAACTTGGTATTGTGGACCCTTTGAAATCTTATATATAGTGGTACCTGTTGCCTATAGGCTAGCACTACCTCCCATAGTGAAGGCACATAATGTTTTCCATGTTTCATTATTAAAGAAATATGTACATGATTCTAATCATATAATTTACTGGTCTATTATTCAAGTGGAATTGGAGGGATAATTCCTACTAGAGCCTCAATGCATACTAGACTGGAAGGAAACTTCACTCAAGAACCAAAACATTGCACAAGCCAAGGTGCAATGGAATCACTTTGGCCGAGATGAGGCTACGTGGGAAATGGAGGATTCCATGAAAAAATCATATACCTTTTTGTTTACTTATATATATGTAGAGCACATTGACAGATAGAACATCGAGGACGATGTTCCTTTAAGGGGGAGGGCATTGTAACACCCCTGTTTCCCCCAGTTTGTAAATATAACTATATTGTCCAAGAGACTATGGAAGACTCGATATGTATGAATGTTTGATTTGATGAACCTTTGTATAAAATGTCAAGGAATGTAATTTYTGTTATTAAGAGAAATGGACAAGTGTTGCATGAATGATGAAACTAAGGGTTTTCCAAKATAGACCACAGATGCTATGAAAGAGATGGTGAGGGGAACCAGGAATGGTTGAGATAACCCCCACCAAACCAGTACCTTGTTGGATTTAATTTCTCAGGACCAGAACAATCCTCTGACCAAGGGATGAATTACARTCAGGCTAGTAGGTTGGAAGACCTCCTCAAGAGTTAATGATGGGATGGGGAAGATCGCCCATATGAAAGGATTTCAGACTTGAYCAAGGACTGGGAATTCAGACCACACACAATMTTTTTGAGGAAGGTAAGAAAGGAAGGCRTGGTGGGTAGCGAAATACATGCAAAGAGGAGCAAAGAAGAGATACTAGCTCTCAAGTTGGAGGAGGAATTGGGAAGTGAACATGTTCTGGTCGCAATATGTGGCTAGAAAGGTTATGATACAAGMTAATAAACGAGGGTGCTGAGTGACTGAGGAAGTACTCATGCATGCCTCCTTGCTTGGTATAGAGAAACCCGTTGCCAATATCTTGTGGGAGGAGGAGAGTAACCTCCATCCCTGATTGTTGCTAAGCCGAAAGACATACTTCTCTCTCAGATCATCATGGTCTAGCTTAGGGTGGCCAGTGGTAAATTCGTTAGGAGTGATTGAGCCTATGGTTGGTGGAAACAAACACCCCTTTCAACAGTCACATCATGTTGTCTGGTTTTGATTAGTGTTTTCATACTTTATGTATTGAATTGAAATAATGGATGAATACATGGGTTTATATATATGTGTATCTATAAATGGTTTCTATGTGGAATGGTCATGATATGTGTATGCATTCATATCCTAGTGAACTTATGCTTATGACTGACAGTATGTATGCCACATATTATCCCTTGAGGCTTCTTGGGACATAAGCCTATAGGACGACCGAGATGGGAGATATCGTGCCAATTTGACCATGTCCTTCTAAAGAGGATACCTCTTTCATACCCCTTGTTGTGAAACTGAGACATCATTCCAAAGTCCTTAACAATTTCGTGATAAAGCTCAGGAAGGATAGAAAGATTAAGTCTTGAAAGGGAAGATCCTTTCGTCTGGAAGAAGAGCGGACGAGACATGTTCGGGAGAACCCATATGACCAACACCTAGTAACCTTAGACTAAGTCTAAGAAAGCTAACCCCTCTTATATTTAGAGCTTTGAAATTATGAGACTTCGGAGTATTTCCGAACTTACCAGCCTTAAATTGGCTGAAGGTAACCGAGAGATTCGGTTACCAGTAAGCTGACCGACAATGAATGGTTTCCCTAGTGGTTTAATGAACCTATATCATTGTCTAAATCGGGATCCAACTCCCCATCATGAAGTAATGTGGACCATGGATCTAAGGATGCTTTGGGATCCCTATTACCTATCAATATACGGGGGACATGTGGCACTAGATCCTATAGTCCAAAGACTAAGCATTCGGGGGAATTTGAGGTGTGGTGTGTTGAAAAAGCTTTGAATCCCAAAGTAACGAGAGTCATCAATTTGAGGACACTTCAGGACTGTTCTTAACTGTCAGATCTAGGCAGTGGCCAACCCAGTGCTGACCAAATCTGGGATAATGGAGAATTTTACCCCCCGAAAACCCTGAACGCCGAAGTTACGAAGTAGCGAAGGCCGCAGAACCAAGGGTTACGTGGACCTACCTTGGCTACAAGATCGAAGGGTATGAAGGAAGATCAGTCCGGAGTGACGTGGTATAGTGATGTCATCCAGGGTGATGTGGAAGCAAGTATGATGTGTCACGTGTCACTCAGATTTGTGCGTATCACATACCTTATAGGCCCATTGGAATGTGACACGTGTTACCCCTAACCCCTTACACGTGTCAGCCCCCGGTACAAGCCCTCCTAGCCAAAGTGGTTGGTGAAGTCACCGAAACTTTGGGAGTCCGAGACTTCAGACTCTGGAGGAATTAGGGTATGGTTTGTAGAGAGTCCAAAAGGCTGAAGTGTCATATTCCATCCTAGCCATTGGGGCCGAGAGACACATGCCACCAGATCTTGTACTCTGGAGGATTTGAAGATTGGTGCTTTAGGAATCCCCGAAGCCCGGAGTAATGAAGAGGATATCAACGATCTATCGTTTGGGGATGTATGGTGGGTGATTTGTTACTTTATAGGATAGCCCCTTTAGAGAAAAGTGGAACCAGAACTCCCTGAAGGCTCGGAGCCCGAATTTCATCCCAGCCGTTGATCTCAGAGTACAGGTGTCAAAAGATCTGACACTTTGGAGGAAGGCTCGTTGCGAAAGTTGATAATTCCCGAAGGCCAAAGCACTAGATTTCATCATAAGCATTATTAGTGGAGGACTCATGTCAGGAGATGTGACACTCTAGAAGGATTTCACTTCAGAGGTTTGCGTTTGTGAGCACTTTGGAATTCACCGAAGTATAGAGTCCTGAAGTAAATCAGAACCGTTGATGTTCTATGGACGTGTGGCATAAGGATCGTGCATTCCAGAGACTTGGCACTCTAAAATAATCGGGAGAGGTATATCTATCAGTTTCGAGCTCAGTTTTGAGCATGGAGGTAGAGGTTGGAAATCCCTAGATGAGAAGGGCATGATATAAATCCCGAAGTTAAGATTTGAGATAGTTAATGAAAATGAAATTTTGATGCCCCATCCCTAGAAAAGTTACTCAGGGATCGGGTGTGTTACACTCATAGTGGTGGAGCCATATGAAGGTATCGTGGCCACAAGAGTCTAGCACAGTGGTGAGTGTCGCGACTGGAGGTCGGCTGAGGAAATCAGTGACTTGTTTGGTACTTCCTATTTTATACTTGATTTTGAGATATAACTGCTACAAATATGTAGACCGCTTCTAATGGAAGTCATTCTGCAATTTTCCTTATGTCTACATGAACTACAATGACTTATGATCAGTGTGGATGACCCTCTCCTTCCTGAGAATGTAATGCCTCCACTGGCAGTAGAATTTCACAATGGAGTACATTTCTTTGTCATAAGTAGGGTACTTATGGACGACATATGATAATCTCTTACTATGATAGGCCATGAGGTGGACGTGTTGAGTGAGGACTGCGCCCACAACATAGTTTGAAGCATCTGTCTCGATCTGAAAGGGTTGTTATAGGTCAGGTAATGAAATCACTGGGTTTGATTAGTTTGAAGCATCTGTCTCAATCTGAAAGGGTTGTTGCAGGTCAGGTAATGAAAGCACTGGGTTTGAGCATAAACACTACTTCATATCATGAAACGCTTGTTGTTGGGACAAGCCCCACACAAATTTGGCCTTACCACCACCCATGGTTACTTAGTTGAGGGCCCATGCAATATGGGAGAATCCCAACATGAACCTATGATAGAAATTGTCAAGGCTTAAGAAGCTTTGAAGCTTAGTGAGTGTCTCAGTGTGGTTGGGGCTGGCCATTCATGGATGAATTGGATCTTTGTTGGATCCACATGCACACTATGTGAATCAATAATATATCCTAGGTACTAAAACCTGTCCATGCTGAAGGAACATTTTTCCAAGTTGGCATATAGATTGTGTTTCCACAGAGTGTGCAAAACCTGCTGAATATGTTGTAAGTGTTTTTCCCAAGTCTTGATGTAGATGAGGATGTCATCCAGATACACAACTACAAAATATTTAGTGAAAGGCTGCAACATATCATCCATCATCCTCATGAAAGTTGTTGGTGAATTTTTCAAACCAAAGGGCATCACCTATCATTCAAAAAGACCTTATTTTGACTTGAAGGCATTATTCCATACATCTATATTCTCTATTGGGACTTGATGGTAGCCAAAATTCAGATCAATCTTACCGAAGTATTTCCCCCCCTTGAGAGGATCAAGAAGATATTTTATTCTGGGAATCGGGTATCGATTCCTGACTGTGATTTTTTTTAGGGCTCAGTAATCAATGTAGAGTCGCTAGGTCCCATATTTCTTCTGCACCAACACGATTGGGATTCCACAAGGTGATGATCTAGGTTGGATGTGGCCCTTGTGGAGTAGTTCTTGGATCTGATGTTGGATCTCCTCATTTTCTAATAGAGAGTGACGATATATTGTCCCATTTTGTAGCAATGCACCGAGGGTCATATCGATGGAATGCTTGACTTGACAATGCATGGGTACCCTAATAGGTGATGAGAAGATGTCTTTGTATTCTTCCACGACCTTATCCACTTTCTTCAACTACATGGAGAGGTTGGTCGTAGAAGCCATGGATGTGGTTGCATCATTTTGTTCACTCTAAGAGCGAATCAGAAAGAAGAAAAACTTCTCAGTTTGAGAAATAACCTTCCTGCTATGCTTGGCCAGTATTAAGGAAATAGAACTAGGAAGGACTACCTCGGGTATCCTGTACAATTTCCCGTTCAAAGTAATAATAACACTGCAAGGCCTAGACTCATATACATCATGACGTTTCCATAAATAAGTTTGGCCCAAAATAACATCACAAACTTCAAGGGGATAAACATCACAAAATACCTCATCTTTGAATGATTTGATGTCGTACGACATGCGACACTGTTGGTTGATGTGAAGATCGCTTCCTTGGTAGAGCCATCCGATGGTGTAAGGTTGCAGGTGCGACATTGTGGGTAGGGCTAGTTGCTTGATGACCTTTGTTGAGATGATGTTATCCTAGTTACCACCATCAACGATGAATTGTAGTGGAGTTCCTTTCACCCACATTTGTGAATGAAAGAGGTGCTCGCCTTCCTCTGGTTCATCAGGTTCACCATGATAGATCTTGGTGGTAGAAATGGTGGAAATGGGTTCCACGCCAATGATTCGTCTCCCATTTTCTGGTTCTGACTCATATTCGGAGCCCGCATATGATTTAGAGACTTTCACCTCAACCACCAATGACTTCTTTGAGCGACAATCAACAATGTTATGCCAGGGGATCTTATGGAAGTCACACCACTTCCTAGTATCCTTCCTTGTCTTTCCACTATCCTTCTTTTATTGTGGCTCAGACTAGTTGTATCGAGGCTTCCCATCTTTTCTTTGTCCTTTTTTCTATGGGTTGGGGATTCCCTTGCCCTTCTTCTTCTGTGAGGGGTTCCCAGACCCAAACTTCCGCATATTTTGTTTAAGCTTTTGCTCGATTTTGAATACATATCGATAGGCCATGCCCAAGGATGAGATGTCCAAAAATTACATTTATGTCTGGATGTATCTATGTAGAACATTGTGGTACTTGAGCATTGGATTTCACTCAAAATATTTGATACCCATCTTGGTGCGTAAGGTATGGAAGAAATTGGTGAATTCTGGAACTGTTTGGTCTCTTTCCTGCCGTAGTGTGGTCTATCTTGTATAGAAGTCGTCATAACTTCCAACATGGTATTATTGTTCCTTAATAACATCCCTGAAGGAACCCCAAGTAGGTGAAACTATAAATAATGTGGATCCCTCTATTTCCTTTTTCTCATAGAAAGTCTCCCACCAATACTTGACATGGGAGATGACCTTGAGGAGCACAAATGTAATATTTTCTCTATCGGAAAAGTTCTGGATAGAAAAATACCCTTTTATAAGGTTTAACTATTTATCTACAACATCCGCATCTATTTTCCCTTCAAATATAGAAATATCAAAATTGATTTGTACCTTGAAGGGGGAGGGGCCTCCGCTTGAGGTGGATGCATCGCTTGTCGGAAGTCGTCGRAGGATTTTTTCAAAGTTGTCCATCATCTTGTTCCTTTGTCGCTTGAGGGATTCCTCRAGTAACATTTTGAAAGGATCTCCTGTCCCGTCATCTTTCTTTTCACCCTCCATGGACAATTTMTTSGGTGTGTAAAAKAATTTTTCCTCAAGAGAAACAAGCTCGAGACCCAACTCTCGATACCCTGACCACGTCAGGGACATGCAATAAAAATTAATGATGAGCATATCGCTTTAATTTCACTGATCTAGATTTATGAGTGGAACGAAATGAAAACACARAATTATAATATGAACACAAAATTATAATATTAAAATCAAGTCTAGGACTGTGTAGAGTGACGTCACTGGAGGTCGAGTGAGGCAATCAACGACTCGATTGGTACTTCATGTTTTATACTTTATATTGAGGTGAAACTACTGCAAATACGTGGACCACTTCTGATGGTGGTCGTTCTGCAATTTTCCTTGTGTCTGCATGAACTGCAACAACTTATGATCAATGTGGATGACCGTCTCTTTCCCAAGAATCCAATGCCTCCAATGGTGAAAGGCTTTCACAATGGAGTACATTTATTTTCCATAAGTAGAGTACTTATGAATGACATCTGATAGTGTCTCACTATGATAGGCCACGAGGTGGCCATGCTGAGTGAGGACTGTGCCCACAACATAGTCTGAAGAATTTGTCTCGATCGCAAAGGGTTGTTGCAGGTCAGGTAATGAAAGCACCAGGGTTTAGCACAAGTGCCACTTCATATCATCAAAGAATTATTGTTGGGACATGCCCCACACAAGTTTGGCCTTACCACCACCCTTGGTTACTTGGCTGCGGGCCCATGCAATATGGGATAATCCCAACATGAAACTGCGATAGAAATTGGCAAGGCCTAAGAAGATCTGAAGCTCAATGAGTGCAGTTGGGGCTGACCAGTCATAGATGACTTGGATATTGGTTGGAGCCACATGCATACCATGCACATCAATAATGTAGCCTAGGTACTGGACCTTGTCCATGCCGAAGGAACATTTTTCCAAGTTGGAATATAGCTTGTGCTGCTGGAGCGTGTAAAAAACCTACTGAATATGTTGTAAGTGTTCCACCCAAGTATTGTTATAGATGAGGATGTCATCCAGATACACCACTACAAAAGAGTTAGTGAAAGGCCACAAGATATCATCCATCATCCTCATGAAAGTTACTGGGGAATTTATCAAACCAAAGGAGATGACCAACCATTCAAAAAAACCTTCTTTTGACTTGAAGGAAGTCTTCCATACATTTTCTTCTTTATTGGGACCTGATGGTATCCATACCTCATATCAATCTTACTGAAGTATTCGTCCCTATTGGGCGCATGCCTATTTTGAGGGAAGACCTATTTTTGGAAAGGAAGATCTAATTTTGGAGCACACGAACAAGTGGAAATAAAGAAACATGCAAAAAAAGAAGGAAAAGCAACATGCAGAAGGAAAAACAACGTGGCAAGTAGGCAGACAAGCCTAACCATAATAGGGTTAGGGTTATTTTTAAGGATTATAATGACTATAAGCCTGTAAAATAGTATAAATAAATACCTAGGAGGTCTAGAGGGGTTGTTGTTGTTGTTTTTGGTTGGTTGTAGTAGAGGATGATCTATGTGTCAAGTACAATAAGTCCTGTAGAAGAGTCAAATAGGGGAGTCCTTGAGGGTTAGGTCATAGGATGAGGATCCTGGTGTGATCTAGTCTGCCTCATAAAGGGTTCTTTCCTTCATCTTGATTGTAATACTGATATGTAATGTGCACAACACAAGATTTTGCAGAAGACTAAATAAAAGAGAAGAGAAGCCAGATCTTTGTGGACGTATCCCGAGGAGGGGGTGAACCATTGTAAAGCTTGTGTTCTGTGTGATGTTTATTAAGTATTTACTTTTTGTTAATGATTATCTTATGAATGAATTATTAATTAGATGTATTAACATGCATGCATAAGGCTAAAGATGAATGAATCTTAGAAATAATTAAACCAAGAACAAGGTTAATTCATGAAGAAGGGAGAACACAAACCCATATACCCACTCACTCCTAGACTGCAAACACCTAGGTATTGCAGTCACCCATAAATACATCTCAGGTGAGACTGCGCTATGTACATTGTGTGCAGCGTTACTAGGAGGGACGGTAGTTTTAGAGGGTTTTGTTGGAAACCTGGGTCAACCCAAGAAGCAGTAAGAGGAAGAAATATATAAACCAACAAATGGTTCTGTTGTTGAATGGAACTGCATAGGATTGAGTGGACAAGATCCGTAGAAGAAACACGTGAACGATGAAAGTATAGAAGGTAATGTTCAAKCCATGTAATCCAACAAAGGCAGAGATCAAAAGATGGTGGAAAATGAAGGAACTTGAGTTTGCGCATAAGGAAAACAAAAACCCTAATATAACACCACGCAAATATCTCGACAAATACGTGTTTAACGACTTGCATGAGGTATTTTTCTGTGATTTCCTACATTTGTTGCAGGAGTGGTTATTGAGGTTAATAGACAACGACCCTATAAATCAAATCAGAGAGTTGGAGTGGAATCCCATGGAGATCGCGTAGTTACAACAAGTTAATAAAATTTTTACGTGCGCAATAGAGTTTTGGTTAGACAATATTGTTGTAGGGTTTATCACCAAATTTGCAGTAGATACTGCAAAGTATTACACTGAAGCAAATCATGATTTTCTAAAAGGACCCAGAGGTAAGTATATCAGATCGTTGTATACTTCAATCAAGATTTTATTGTATGAAAACAATGTGATTACCATGGAATAAGACAACTAAACTTCCTTGTATGCATGGGGGAAGCAGGGAAGCACTGATAGGAGGCTGAGAAATGGAGGAAGAGATGGATAAGGGAAAAAATAAGGAGGCCATGGACTTGATCATGATGGAGGAAGACCAAATAAAGTAGATAATGGAAAAATATGAAAAGAGGCATAGTGGAGCACCCTACCAATATAAAATGAATAATAAGAAGAGAGAAGTAGCTAATAGAGAGGGCTTGGAAAGTGATGAAAAGAGGTAGAGGATCGTCGGGATGTGGAGCAGATTAAGGAAATCTCATGTGTAACATATGAAAGGAAAAAAGGAGGTCAAAGGGCAGGAAAAGAAGGTAGAAATCCAATCGGGATCACTGTTAGTGTGGAACCTACAACCCCATGTGCGACTAATACACTAGAAAGAACACCATCATTTAGACAACCAAATTTTAGTGGAAGAAAAACAACAAGACACACATCTAATCAAGGAGCATAAACTGGAGGAGCCAGTTCAGGAAGTAATAGCCAATTTTCTACACTATGTGGAGGTAGTAGTTCAACACAGTTTAAAATGGCAGGACATGATCCCATGATCAGGTTACCTGAATTTTGGGGAGAGGCATCAGAGGACCCTGAAAATCACTTATTCACATGTGAGAAGATTTGGGAAGAAAAGAAGATAAAGGATGAGGATACAAAACTCGCGCAGTTAGCCATCACACTAAGACACCGCACATTGGACTAGTACATTAGCCTAGATGTAAATAGTTTACCATGAGTAACAAAGACTATTGCACATGTAAAAAAACTACTGATAAACGAATTTCAGAATCCGAGCTCAGAAGACCAATATATGAATGAAATGATTGAAATTAGGAAAAAAATAGGTGAGTCTGTTTGGGAGATTGATTAGAGGTTTAAATGTCTGAAAGGTAAGTTGAAATATGAAATTACTGACATGCAACATAAGCATTTATTTTTGAACTCACTGTTACCACATTTGAAATACCCATTAAGACAATAGAAGTTCCAAAGTCAGGCAGAGGCTCTATAGGAAACCTTACAACTGGAAGAGAACCAATATCAGGAGACATATCCAGCAATAGAGGAGTTGAAGGAGGATTTGAATTATCTAACATTTCAACTTAACCAGAATAAGGGTAAAAAATAAGAGAAGTTGTTTGGTGTACCCTATGCAGGATAGAAGGACACCATAAGAATGAATGTCTAACTTTCGTGTAGTATATGGTGACAGGGGTGCCAAACCCATTTCCAAGAGGGGGACCATGGTGTGACATTTGTAAGACGCATTGGCATGATCCATATCATTGTCCAATGATGCATAAATACAAGACAATACCCAAAAGTTTATATTGTAATTTTTGCAAGTTAGTGGGTCGTGATGATAAGGATTGTAGGACGATGGAGATGATGAGAGACAGAACCTCAGATACTTATAGGGTGTAATTAGAAATGATGACATGATAAGTTTCACCTCAGTTCAACCAGGTACCACCACCATATAATAATTCACAAGAACAATACAACAATGTGAAGTCGTAGTATAATAATGTGCATCCATAGTATAACCCCATGCAATATAACCAGGTACCTCAGTACAACGCACCACAAGGAGATCGAGGTGGATATAGAGGTGGAGGACAAGGTAGAGGAGGATTTGGACAAGGCAGAGGACCAGTAGTGTGCTACAAGTGCCAAAAAATAGGAAATTATGCAAGGGATTGTCCACTCCCACCAGCGACATGTATGTATTGTCGCTCAATAGATCATGACACATAAGACTATCTGACACTCTTGGGGAATATCGAAGAAAAAAGGAACCAAAACAACTAGAATGTCTAGTGGATTTCTGCATAATCCAAGGATGATTGAAGAAACATCAATATATTCACTCGAGGAGGAGACAAGACAGGAAATGATGCAGTATCATGTGATCTAGATCAACACCAATGGGTTAAGAATAACACTGAGCCACATAAGCACTTTGACACGTGGAAAGAAAAGGAAACATTTAAGGAAGCCAAACAAGAGTGTCTCAAGCAAAATGATGCATCTACATCAGTCGCGCAAGAACCTCAGAACCCGCCAATATATGGGATGCCATTCTGAATGGACCATACCAATAAAGAACAACCTCTAGAGCAAGTAAGTACCATAAAAAAATTTCTGCAGTCTTGTGTTAAGTTATTGAATGACCCATCATCTGTTAAGGTCTTACAAAATATTCTAGAAAGATGTAACATAGAGGTAGAAGGAGAGTTAGAGAAGAATATAGTCAATCATCTCCATACAATAAGAAGGACAAGTAGATAATTCAAACTAAATGCCAACATTGGGGATTTTAATATGGGTGATATTATACTAGATTGAGGATCTGAAATAAATTTCTTACCTAAGAAGACATGGTAGTGTATGGGATAACCCACACTAGGCTATTCACCTTTCGAGTTGAAATTAACAAATAAACACAAAAATCTACCAATTGGAAGGATTAAAGGTGTGACAATAGATTTGGATGGAATGCACACTATGGTATATTTGGAAGTAACAGAGATAGTGCATGGCACAACACCTTACCAAATATTTCTTGGATTGGATTGGAAATTTGATAACCAGGATATAATCAACCTAAAGACAAGGAAAATGACTTTTGAATCGGAAAAATATAGAGTCATTGCACCATTGGATCCCTTAGAAGGAGAAAGGTTTGTAGAGGCCACTTGTTTGGATCTGTAAGAAATAAGCCAATTGTACAAAGCCACCACGCGAGAAGAGGATTATTTTAACCCAACTGCAGATGGGGTACTCAACTGGAGAAGTATTACATCATGTAATTTTGACTCGGACACAAGTTTGGAGAATTTTCAACAACTCTTACATGAAGTTTCCACAAGGAGGCATGCAAGAATAGATCGCATAGTAAGATGGGTTGGTACATAGGTAAGAGAACCTCCCAATTTTCATGGGCTAAATGACTTAGATGAATTTATGACAAAATATGAATATGAAGTGTTAGAAAATCATAGGATATTATCCCTAGATATTTCACTCAAGGAAACACTTGCAAGATGTTGGGGTGCGCACAAAGAAGAAATTCGTGACTGGTATCAGTGTAAACAATTACTACACATTAGATTTGGCGCAGAACCAGGGAATAATATAGTCCAGAAGTATGATGGGAAAAACACACCAGTTGAACACTTGGAGAAGTGCATAACACAGTGGAGGATGACACCACCAGAGGAATGGCCTCATCACTTTAACCATACATTGGAAGGAATCCCAAGGAACTAGTATATAGACTAGGAGATGCATAGAGGCACTATAGAATGGACGTGATTACAATAGAACTTTGTAGTAACTTTCTCATTTGAACATGAGAACCCCAACATTGATTCAACAATGATGTTGATACTGGGAATGATATTTATTGATGAAATAGAAGTTGAAATCATGAAGAAATATCAAGAATAGAATAAACAAATAGTCAAAGAGTTACTTTCATGCTATCATGTGGAAGAAGAAGCACCAGATGAAGATGATTCGTGTAACATTCAGATTACAGATATTGAGGGAGAAAGAGAGGTGGAAGGTCCATCTATGGATTCAAAATTATTTGTTGCACCAATCAAAGTTAAGAAAGTCAACATTGGGATGAATGACAAATCTAAAATGGCAAGTATTGGAGACTATTGAGATGAGAAAATAGTAGAAAGAATAACATAGTTATTGCACAAATGCAATGGCCTATTTCCAACAAAATTTACAGAGATGAAAGGCATAGCATGGGATCTAGGTGAGATGAAAATACCCCTCAAAACTGAGGCTAGAACTGTTAGGAAGAGACCCTATCAACTGAATCTAGTGTATAAGCATAAAGTAAAATCATAAATTGATCGAATGTTGGAAGCTGGTATCATAGAACCATTAGATGAATTTGAATGGATAAGTCCCATGGTATTCCAAGAAAAGAAACAAGTGGGGATAATGATTTGTGTAGATATGAGGAAACTCAATGATGCCTTCTTACATGACCCTTTCCCTACCCCTTTTACATATGAAGTCTTAAGAATGTGGGAGGACAAGAAGCATATTCATTTACATATGGATTCTCAGGTTACCATCAGATCAAAATAGCTCCAGAGGACATGTATAAGAATACTTTTTATATAGAATGGGGATCCTACCAATATAAAGTCATGCCATTTGGGATGAAGAATGCTCCAACAATTTTTTCAAGAGTAGTCATAGCTTCTTTTAAGGAATTCTTACATCAATTTCTAGAAGTATATATGGATGACTGGATTGTATATAGTATTTTAAAGGACCATGTAGAAGTGTTAAGACAAATGTTGGAAACATGCAGGCAATGCCCGATATCATTAAATATCAAGAAATGCATTTTTGGTACACCTTTTGGAATATTGTTGGGACATATAGTGTGTAAACAAGGTTTACTAGTGGAACCTGCTAATATTGCAGTCATTGTAATTTTATCACCACCAAAGTCAATGTGCCAGTTAAGAGAAACACTGGGACATATAGGCTATTACATGAAACTTATAAATGGGTATGGACAAATTATCGCACCAATGGAAAAAATACTAAGGAAGGACAACATATTTCAGTGGAATGAATAATGTCAGCAAGGATTGGAAATCTGAAGGAAATGATGGTAACACCACCTATACTGGTATTTCCATATTGGGAAAAGACATTTCATGTGCATGTAGATGCATCAGCCATAACACTTGGAGAAATTCTGGCACAACCAGGAGGAGGGGACTTAGACTATCCTATATCCTTTGTAAGAAGAATGATGTCAAAATCAAAGAAGAATTACAACAACAAAGAAAGAGAAGGCCTAGCCATGGTATATGCACTTCATAAGTTCCGACACTATTTACTGGGTAAACAATTTAAAATGTTCATAGACCATTTTTCCCTCAAGTATCTAGTCAATAAGCTAGTGTTGGGGGGAGGATATATAGATGGCTATTGTTATTTCAAGAATTTGATTTCAAAGTGATAGTCAAACTAGGGAAGCTAAATGAAGGACCTGATCACCTATCAAGGGTAACTAATGGAGAAGAACCTACTAATTTGGAAGACCACATCCCTGATGCACAACTATTTTCAGTATAGGTAGTTGATGAATACTTCACTGATATTATTTAATACTTAAGTACATGGGTTTCACCATATGACTTTAGCACTGTGAAAAAGAAAAATATGGCAGTCAGAGCTGCATGCTATCAACTCATTGCAGAAAATTTATATAAGATGGGCACAAACAACATTTTGAGAAGGTGTGCATTGGAACATGAATGACCCATAATTTTGGTAGAAGCTCATGAAGGTATAGCTGGAGGACACTATGCAGAAAAAGATACCGTGTAGATGGTATTGCATGCAGGATTATGGTGACAAACAATCCAGATCTAAGACTTTTAACTATTCTTACCTTTATCAAGGCATAAAGCTTACAAATCTTATCTTTTTCTTCACAGATCTGACTTCTTTTCTTCAAATCTGACCTCTCTTTATTCAGTTCTGACCTCTTTTATTGGCACAAATATTCACAGGTCAAACAAAACACTGCACACTATGGCAACAGATCTACGCACATATCTTATTTCACGCAAAGTTTCTTCTTCTTCAGTTCCTAGCAATCACATTTCCAGGTCCTGACAACGGACCCATTTGTTGGCACAGGGGAAAACCCAGGGTTCAACGCTCAAGAGAGAACCAACAAAGCCTTGACTACCAGCCCTTTCAGAAAGACCTGCGAACTAGATGAAGTCTCACCTGAGGTAGAGGCAGGGGTGGTTGCAAGACTCAGGTGTCTGCAACCTTAGCTGGGACACATATATGTGATTATCTTTCTTACAACGCACTTAGCATCAGTTATTCCTTAACATGCATTCATTAATATACTTCACAGAAGGCACAAAGAATCGCAGTGAATACTTATACTAAGAATGATTCAGTACTTATCCACATAAATATAGGTTAGATTCAACAGATCAAGCACTAAGCATCTCATATATCAGATCTAATGTTCATTCATTCATCAATAGCACATAGCGTAACTAGATCTACTTAATCACATCAAGCACTTAGCCAAGAAAGAGATAAATACATAAGAGCGAAGCAGAAAACACTATACACACAGTTACCGTGGTTCACCCCCACCCTAGGTCTATGTCCACAAAGTCTTCTTTATATTATCTTGGTCAAGCAGTTACAACACAAAGCTCTAATGACCCTTACTTTGCATAGGACAAAATATCTGCACAGCTCGCTAGATCCTTCTTCCTTGCTCTTCAACATCAGACTATAACAACCTGCACTTAGCTCTTCGATCTCATGCACATAGCACTCTAAGATACATCCGATCACACAGATACAATTACTAGCACTAAGCTTTCATTCATACATCACATAGATGTACTACATTACTATCTCTCTTTTTTATCTTATTATCTACATTGCCTATTTATAGATTACAAAATGGGCCTAAACGTGGGTAAACCCATGGGGCGAAATCCCTTTCCCGTTATATCAACCCAAAACCCTAAAATGGACCCCAAAATAGGTCTTGCTTCTTTATTTTCTGCTTCGCATTGCGCTCCTTCCTTGGCAAGCTGTCGTAGTCCCAAAAGTGGTCAAGTATGACCAAGTATTCTTCAAAACTTGGTCAAGGGCCAATAGGCCCCCAAGACTCACCTATGACTCGTCCCGATTCATTCAGGTCTGACCAATTCCGCTTCAAATGCCTCAAGCTTGGCTCGAGCGACTTCGACCTGCTGCAGTGAGATAACCTCTTGTTCAGTAAATTCCTGGATCACTGTGTCATTGAGCGGACCTTCCAAGCGCTATTCTGCAGTGATGACACCCTGTTCGAGTTCATCTCCTTGGATTTCTAGTTCGATGAATAGTTGGAATGCCTTCTCTTGGAGTGGTTGCAGTCATTGAGAGACGTCCATTACTTTACTTTGTAGCGTGTGTACTTGTTGTTGGGCTCTACATTTCTCTGTGAACCTCTTCATTATTTCAATTGGGGTCACGGACTTCAGCTGCGCTTGTAGCACATTTGCATGCTACTTTTCTTCATGGAGTTGTGCCTCCAATATCTGCAATTATGGATTGCCTGCGAGGGTTTCATAGGTCTGGGTGCTTCTGGTGCTTAGCTTTCTACATTTCGAAGCCAAAGACTTTAATCGGTTGACTGCGCTTCGAGCAATGGCCTCTCGTAGATCTCTTATCTCTTGGGGTGTCTCAGGCACGGTGTGGACCTCCAGATCCATGATGCATTGTTGAACTTGCTGGATTACTTCTTCCAGTTGGGTCACCTACTGTGGAAGATGATCTTCCATATTCACTTCTATGATTGTCACAGAGCGCAGTGCCTTGTGAAATCTTTCTTGTGTTTCAAGTTGCTCTGCTAGCAACTGGTCCTTTCTCTACTGTAACTAGGCTTTTTCCTCCTCCCATTTCGCTTGTAAGTCAAGCTTCTCCTGTTCTTCCTTTCTCCGTTGATCTTCATGTGTGATATGTGCTTGTGCCAAATCCTGGGTGGATTTCACTACGTCTTCTTGAGCTTGTCGAAGGCGAGCTTCGACTTTCTTGGCGATCTGGTGTAACTGTGTGGGCTCATCGCCTGTTCGTGATATTTCCATTGTTAACAGTGCCGTAGAAACTACTTGGCTAGACTAAAGTGCCTGCTGTGCTTCTTTGAATTAGCCCGTAATCCAGCGGAATTGTTCCTCCTAATTTGCTTCTTTCTTTTCCATGAGCTCTAATGAAACATCATTCAACGCGACAATTAAGAAGTCAAAATTATTTGGGGTAAGCGTAGTCTTAAGCGTGGTCTGGGTGGCCTTAGTTTTCTTTCTAGATGAGGGCCTCGGTGGGGTAATCTTCCTTTTCTTAGATGGATCTGCCTCGTCCCTAGGCGGGGTAAACTTGCCTTTTCTTTGCTCAACTTCTTTTCCCCCTAGTTCTTCATCATCACCTCCCTTCGCAGGTGAGAGCGAAGCATTCTTTGTGAATGTGCTGTGGATATCTTAAACTTCCACATCCTTCTTAGTCTTACGCGGTCCTAGTGTATCCGACATAGCTTCAGGGCTATCTACGTTGGACATCTCTGTGAGGAATGCTGCAACAAGGAGGTCTACCAACCATTCCTTGGTAATCTCCTCCAGGTCATATTCTGTTAGCTTGTAATATGACTGGAGTTATTGTTTGTGCTTGTATGTGCGCACTGTGATGTAGGTGAAGTGACGATCTACGCTGAATTTCATAAAAGGTCGAAACCTATGAAGAGTGTTGGGTGTAATGCGCGGTGTAGACTGAATGGAATTCCTCAACTGAGTGTAGTACGCATGGAAGACAAAATTGGACTGCCACTGTTTGTTCATGTTGCTGGAGTACCATAGCGTACAAAATTTCGAAGCCAGGGGTTCGAAGGGTTCGATCTCCAGAAACGTGGCTCCCTCGAGTAGTTCCCATGCGATAAAGGCAATGAGTATGAGAAACCAGCTAAAGTGGAACTCATACCCTTGGTCATGCGCTTGTCTATAGTCAATCTCTAGCTGATTTATAAGGTATTTCACCCAGTTCATTTGTAGTCCCTCTGCGCACTTCCCTACGAGGTCAACTACAAATCCGGTCACCTATGTAGGTCTGTTTGTTCGGACTAACTTGCCTGCGATCAACTGGAAACCAAAGCATACTGCTTCATTATGAATGGAGGCTACCTTTTAACCTTGCGTGCCTTTCTCCAGATTGCCTTATGTGTCTTTTATTCGTTGAGCGAGAGCACAATCTGCAGTCTTTCTAGGGTAAAAGTCTTGCGGGTCAGGGTCCTACATGCTTAGCCCAGTGATCTGATTGATCAGAATCAGATCCACGGTGATGCGCCGGTCCAACCATAGGTATCCTCCATGGTAGCAGGACAACAAAAGTCAAACACAGGCATTTACTTCATGATGCCTCCCAAAATGTGGAATCTTCATTACGTTGAGGAGGGTTGACTGCGCAAGGTTATGGGTCCATTGTTGCAGTACAATCTTGGGGTTATTTTCTTTTGTAATAGTCAAATACTTGTGCGGGGCTAGCATACTGTATACCTTGCAATCTCCAAGGTTAAAATCACTGAGTTTCAACGTGGTGAGATTCTCCTAGTCAGCATGAACTACATGCACCCCTTTCGATAGGTACGCAGTGACTACAGCATAATCGAAGTCTCTGGGTAAAGAGTCTCGATTCACTGGTCCGCTTAGTGGTGGGATATATTTAAGCAAGATGCTTGGGATCATCTTCACAGCGACGAAGTTGTTTTTGAGCTTAGATCATATTTTCGAAGGCGGTCGGGATGGTCCTGCTTGAGCAGTGGAGGGGGAAGCTAGCAGTACGCCCGAGGATGATGCTTGTACACCCGTAGGCATTCCGTGTTCTAACATGACTCTCTCAGCCATTAAATCAATTAGAACTTCTTCAACAATTTTCTCAGTAGAACTAAGCCCGTTCGACATACAAACTTGGGTCAGCTGGCTTGGGTGCAAAAGGAATTCAGAGACGACAGTGAATAGTAAGGCAATGATCTCAGGGTTCGCGCTCAGATTCTCATTTAGAAAAAAGTATTCTCGGTGCCTGGCGCGACAGGTTAAGTGGGCAGTATCAGCAACGGTCTGCTTGCAATGGACATGGGGCCTTCATTAACTCCGTTCTATCTGTTCTGGTGCTATCCAATGGTCTAGTGGTAACCCATAACTACTTTTTGATCCGTTCGGAGCAGCGATCGAACAGTTATATTGGTTCCAATGGCTATATTGTTTCATCATGGCGAAGTACTCCATGTCGTTGTTCTGATATCTTGGCGAAGCTCTAATTCTGCAATTCTTCTTACTGCGAAGTGTCCTCTAGAACCTCTTGTAACCTTACAGTATTATCCCTTTTCTTTCTTAATTTCCTAGCCTTCTTCCCAGTGAGTTTCATCTTAGTAATGCTTTTACCATTCTGATGTTTATCTTCTGTTGTCTTAGTTACTTCACGCGTGGAAAATATTTCTTAGGGTTCCTTGATAATACTTCTTCTGTATCAAAAATAGGTAACTCGATCTTCTGCGGATCCTCAAGTGTTCTCTTAGCTTCGACATTAGGGGTACTAATATTAAATATCTTCGATTTTCTCTTCTGTTCTTCAATCAAGTGCGTGATCCTTCTGGTCATAAAGTCTTTTAACTCTTGCTTCTTTTGTTCCAAAACTTTCTCTTCTTCTCTTCGTCTGGTCTATTTTCTATCAATCCAGGGTTTTCCTATGAGCATGGTAAATGGGGCACTGTCTTCAACAAATTTAATGATCTCAAAGTCTTCCTTTGTCGAATTTCCATTGACAGTCATAGGTATCTGGGCGAGCCTTCCACATAGGTTTACTATCTTTCCTATGAAGAAACTTGTTCCTCCTGGGGAAGGGATCACAACAGGATTTCCTATAGCTTCCCAAGTTCTTTCTGGCATAATGTTCACTTGCACTTCTTCATCAAGAGTACAGTCAATGTCAAAGTCCCCTATTCTTTCTTCGATTTGCTCTTTTTCTTTGAATATCTCTGATAGCCTAACATGTCGGTGGTCATTCAAGGTACCTTTCATCTGTAGCAATATCTTTTCTGATTCTTTTTAGGTTTCTGCTATAATCTTGGTCTCTTAATCTCCCTCAGGGTTTGCTTGTTCCATATTCAACTTCTCAAACCTAGCAATCATTCTAGGGAAATCCAATACTTCATGGTCCATAGCCTTACAACAGAGGCAACTAGGTCTTCTCCCAGGGCATTCTTTAGCAAGGTGTCCCGGTCGTCTGCAACTATAATAGAGGGTTAATATTCTTGTCCGTTTAGATGTTCCCCAACTCCTTCTATACTACACACTAGGATCATGGTGGCTAGCCTGCAAAAAACTTTTTCTAGGATCTTGCATCCACTTGTTAGTCCAGACATTCTTTCGATGTATAGGTATAACATATCTATCACTATACTTATCAGATCTATTCATATCAAACTTTCTTTCATCTATTAATGCCCTAGTTTTGAAGCTAGGACAGAATCTATCAAACATACCTAGACCCATGCTTTAGAAACAAAAAATTTCACTTATATTACTTCTGCAGAGCACAAAGCTTCCAGATCTAAGACTTTTAACTATTCTTACCTTTATCAAGGCATAGAGCTTACAAATCTTATCTTTTTCTTCACA